>PVKC010005855.1:0-29740 GCA_004027635.1 Crocidura indochinensis | reverse complement strand
TTCCATTTGGTCTATCAAATGCATAGTTATCTAGTATCTATTCTTTCTTATTTAATATTCAATATACTTTAATATTCTTATCCTCTACTCTTTCCTTCTCAAATATTGCTTTGTCCACTTAAGATCTTTACTTCTTGTGGTACAAAGGAACTTTGTATTTTCAAATGTTTACACATTAAATGCAGAAATAAATTGAATTGTATGGAAGCATCAATGCAGTCTAAAATATTCTGGCTGCCTATTTTTCTGGCTAACTATGTGACGCTTATATTCCTGACTGAATTCTACTGCACTTCCCTCATTGTTCAGAGTACTCATTATGTTTGTGTGAGTTTTTGCTGGAGACATCATTTTATGCCTAGTACTTTCTCTCATTCTTGGAAGAAAAAGGTTATATGAGGTTTCTCAAAATCTCTCCTTCTCCAGTAATAGCAAACTTAGAGCTTGAATATTTCCTTGCAATCAAACACCCCTCGCCAGCAGACTGATGAAGGAGGGGATCCAGTTTAAAATATTCACATGTGATCAGGTTTTATCTTGATTTATGAAAGAATGATCTATCAAATTACCTTAAAACTGTGAGTGATGGTTGGATAAAATTATACCTGATAGAACACATACCAATTACTCAAAATTAAGAGTCTAATAATAATGTTTATACGAAGTATTTAAATTCATTTCACTTCCCCACTTGTTTTTATAATTACTTATGAAAGTATATCTTATATACTTTCATAATATTTCATAAAATATTTATGAAAAATATTTTATCATATTTTGTTGAGGGAAAACAGTTACACATTATTGGATATTGAGGTAGCCAGTATTCAACCATAAAGAAAATTAGACATCTGATTAGAGAAGTTTTAAATAATTGGCTCAGGGATTCTTAAACCTTTTTCTACTTGAAATTCTTTTCCATTTTACTGGGAAAAATAACTCTGGATAGGTAGGCATATAAATCAAACATATAGTGATAATAAAAAATCATAAGATATTTTCTTTTAAAACCAATTTATTTATAAGTTGTGTGATTTCCCACATGCAGGCACAACCCACTTAAGAAGCAAGGGTTTAGGCAACTTGAAACATAGATTCTTTAATGAAAACCTGTCCATTCATATGCTAACGAATTTTGAGTTCATTTCACTCTTGCATCTGATAAGTCAGCAAATCATACAAAACAGACACTTGAGCCTCTAGCCTGTTTGGTCTACTAATAACAGAAGATCAAAGTCCTCACAGAAAGTCCTCACTGTACACAATCTAGAAAATACATGTCATTCTGCTAAAGCCTTCACTGCTGAAAGATATCAAGGATTTCTTTTGCTCTTTGAGCCCTGTCCTCTCTCAAACCGGTCTTGAGGAAGAAATGCTTGTTTGACTGACATGAGTTCCTGCTGCTTTTGTGTGGCTGCCACAACCTTGAAAGAGAACTGTGCTGTTTCAGGCAGGATCCAAAAAGGTACATAGGTAACATCACTGTCTGCTTCTGCTGAGCATGGACTTCATGTTAATGGCTTCCACATTAACTATCAACATCATGTCCATTTGGAAGAAATCAGAGAGGAAGCATGAACTCTGCATGCTTCTTGCTTTTCAGTTTTTAAATTAAATATTTGTATTTAAAGCATTGTGATTTACAAAGTTACTCATACAAAGTTAGACATCCAATATTACAGTACTAATCACACCACCTGCTTTAATCTCCCTCCACAAATGTTCCTAGAGTTCATTCCAAAACTCCCGCCCCAGCCTTCCATCATAGCAAGCACCTTTTAAACTTTAGTTGTTAAAGTTTGTGTTTAATGATTTCATCATTGTTGAATCTAATTTGGATATTTAGTTCTGTCCTTTCTTAACATCAATGGCCCTGAGTCCCCTTGGTCCTTGTTCCCCATTGTTTCATATCTGTCTTTCCCCTCCTTCACTCAATTTCTTTCCTTCTCCTCACTATACTCTGCTACCAAGAGTGTTCTATACAACTCCTATTTAGACCATTGTATTTCTTCAGGCAGTTAGTCTAGATAACACATATAAATGATATCCTGTAAGTCTTATTTTCTTCTTGTTTACTTGATTTAAAAATATCTTAGTTGTATTCATATTACTGAGAATTGCATGGTTTCACCATTACTTACAATTATGTGTATTTTATTGTGTATATGTATTACATCTACACAAACCACTATCTATTGTTGGGCATCTAGATTCATTCCTATTGTACTAGGTGCTACAATGAATACTGATGTACATACATCTTTTTAGATGAATTTTTTCTGTACTAGGGCTAGATATCCAAAAGTGAAATTGCTGATTCATACAGAAGTTTGATTTTGAGTTTGCTGAGAATCCTCCATAGGAATCCTCTATATGGAGTGAACCTGAGAGTTCTTTTTTAACCACATCACCACTAGCACATATTATTCTCAGTAATTTTTGATATTTGCCATCCTGACTGATGTAAGATAATATTTTATTATCAGCTTGATTTGTCTTTCCCTAAGAATAAGAGATAATAAGCAATTTTGAGGTGACTATGATCACATATTGGACTTCCTCAGAGAGTTGTCTATTCATTTCTTCTCCCCATTTTGATGAGGCTTTTAGATTTGGGGAAGTAATCTTTGTGATTACTTTGATTATCTTTAATATCTATCCTTTATTTTTATGTTGAGAGCAATTGTGTTTTTACCATTCAGTTAGGCTGTTGCAACAGAACTAATACTTCTGTCTTTTTTCAGTGCATCCTCAGGATGCAGTTCTAACCCCAAAGAATATTTTGCAAGGGGGAAAGAAACATAGTATAGCATAACATGGGTAGCACACTTGCCTTGCATGTGGCAGACCTGCCTTTCAACCCCTAGAATTCCATCTGGTACCTCAAGCCTGCCAGGTGTGACTCCTTTCTGAGTGCAGATCCAGGAGTAAGCCCTTAGTAACACCAGGTGTCACACACACACACACACACACACACACACACACACATGCACACACACACACACACACACAAATAAGGAAGAGTAGGTAGCATGAGGAATTTTGCTATAAAATCTCCTTGATATCTTTTCTTGGAGGGTGGTCTCCAAACTTGACTCTCCTGGGAATTCTTTTAAGTTGTTAATGCTCAGTTAAAATGTCCTTCTATGTATTCCAGCAGGACTCAGCTCCAGGGAAAGAAGCATCTGTATTATAATATGTTGATTCTCAGTAACCAGTTTCCTGCTACACAGAATACTACTTCTCTATGAATCATTCCCATTAACATAAAAATGTACTATAGGCTCACATACTACAGAATTAAAGGAGAAAATGACCTATCTCTTGACTTCAAATCTCCTCCAGCTAACATCTCTGTTTCCCTTCCTAAGTATAATTCATCCTTACTTCTGAGACTATTTCTATGTGTTCTACCTACTCCTACACTATTGCAATATCCACAAAACTGTTCAATGCAACATTGCTTACAGTTTCCCTGCTACTCAATTAAAATGGAGATCTCTGTCATTCAGCTTCTTTCAACTAAATTTCATTAAACATTTCTTTCTTGAAATTCTCTTCTCCCTAGACTCTGTGACCAGGCTCTCTTAATTCTCTTTTAACTCCCTTGATGGACAGAAGAAGGAACTTGAAAGGAGGAATATTAGTTTTCGTTCAAATTTGACTCATATTCCTGTTTTCTCAACCTTATGTGATATTCCCATTCCATGACATTACACGCCAACACACTGAAGACAATGCCTAGATTTTTCATATTCAGATTGCAAATACAATGTCAAGAGGATACAAAAATGTTACATCTAAAACATATCCTTGATGTTGAGCCGAATGCCACTCAGTGGACTCTCACTGAATACAGAATAAGAACTCGTACCTCCTATCTGACATTGCTGCATTTCACTTACTATTTCACATACAATGTCACCATAAGATTTTTATGAGGCTAATCATATTTTTACCACTTATGGTAGTTATTCTGATAACACAATATAATAGTTCTCAGACATATTTACTAAATTCATCTGTGAGGCAGGAGAAAGACTAGACCATAAAACATAACAGAAAGGTATCTCACATTAGAGAGATGAGGTTTAGATAAATTAAAATAGGGTGGGTACTATACATAATCAGGAAGAGATTTCACTCAGCTGACTACTGAGTGTTTGTTATTGCACACTAAGAAGTCACCAAAATATATTCTTAAATTATAAAGGTCATGAATTTTTTAAACCAATGTATTACTTTACAACTGAGTACTGCTTGCTCTATAAGCCAGTGTTTTTGGGCCACACCCGGTGACGCTCAGGGGTTACTCCTGGCTATTCGCTCCGAAGTCACTCCTGGCAGGTACGGGGGACCATATGGGGAACCGGGGGATCAAACCGCGGTCCGTCCTAGGTTAGAGCAGGCACCTTATCTCCAGTGCCACCCCCTGGCCCCCTAAACATGTATCTTGTTTGCTTACTTGTTTGACTTTGGAGAAGACTGTGTCCTCTTTTCCTGACATCCTTCTAAAAAAGTTTCATTCAATAAAAACTATCTTACTTCACAAAATTAATTAAAATAAATACCAAAACAATGACTCTAATGATAAAAGATTTAATATTTATATATTTGTGATTGGGCCACACCAGGTGGTGCTTAAGGCTCTCTTCTTCTGTGTTGGAGCTTAGAGAATGAGGCACTGATTGTGATCAAACTAAGGTCTGCTGCAAGGAAACTACCTTACCCACTACTATTTCTTGAGTCCAAGATTTAATTTATATAAATGGAAACAAGAGCCTTCTTTTTGGTCATGAAAATGTGATCTTTACTTTAATTACCAATCATATAGATTGTAGACATAGCCAACAGTTGCGACTAAAATTAGTGGAGAGCTGTTGTAACCTTTTTTAAAATCTCAGGTAATTCCTATACCCTTACAATTTGCACTGCCAGTTAAAACAAACCAATACTACTGAGATTGACAATGTGCTGCAATTGCAAATTGTCATTAGCTTTAATTAAGTCATCACAATCTACTTAACTAGTACTTGTATGCTATTTTTTGAGAGCTGCTTTGTGAAGAAAATCACATTTGCTGGCTAATGTTTTTGCTAAAAGAATGAGGTATCTTCTTTCAAAAGAGATATACTGGGCTATCAGTGACACATAATGAGTTTAGCCACATGCCTACCTATTTGTGAAAAACTTTCTTCCCCCTATCCCTTTTCTCCACCTCCAGATACACATGCCTTAACTGCCTGTGCAGTCTGCTTAAAAACTGGCTGCTGACCACAATGTGTTCAATGGTCATATCCTGCTCATGGGGACCATATGCAGTAGGCACTACATCAGATGGCTTCTGCCACCAAATTATAGTAAGCGCCAGGAGTCACACAGCAGCCGAGATACAATTTTAGAGATGTCATTTCATCCAGAGTCATGTTAAACTGTTGGATTCCACGATGCTTGCAGTGAAATTGGATGTACTCTAAATGGTTTCTCTAAAAACGTAATTGCTTTGTTCTGAGTTCAGAAAGGCTTGGGAGGGAAAGCATGATTTCTATCCCCTACTGTTACCCCAGATTGTGCCCACAGCACAAGGGCTAAGAAAATAATAATGTCATTGTCTTTTATCTCCATGACAGATTTCCTTTCCTTAGCTTGGCTTCTCAACAAATTTTACTTATTATCGTTATTTTCTTCATTGGCAGTGGCCACAATCTAAAACTTTATCAATGTGCCAGTGAATGCCTTTTGAGCCATCGTATTTGCCTAGCTAGGCAGGTAACACCCCCCACTACTATAGCACCACTGGCTCATACAGAGGCAGCTACACATACATATACTGTGTAAGCAGAGTAGGAAAGAAATGCTAGTGCAAACAAGCATATTGCAAAGTGCATGGGAAATTCCCCTTTGGCATATTTCCTAAAATCCTTGTTGACATTCTAAACCAAATAAAGAGTTTCACTGAGTTAGACTAAAAAAAAATAAATAAAAATAAATAAATAACACCAGGCATTTATTCACAGGACTGATAACTGATACAACTTATAATTCAATAATTCTAATTTTTATCAGTCATGTGAAACTCATGTAAGCCTAAATACATAGAGATCCCTCTCAGAATTACAGTGTCATCTGTAAACATTGAGTTTGCTGTTTCCAATAACATTTTGTTTCCTCATTCTGCCTGAATGTACCCAAGTTTCCTTCTTCAAGAATTCTTAAGGGACTGGAAATGTTGCTCAGGATAGGTCAATTTCCTTTCATGTATGAGGCCCTGAGTAACGCGCACTGAAATTAACATGGTAGAATTTAATCAAATATTCAGGTTAAAAAGCACATTTATTTTAGCACAATAATTTTTATGATAATTTTAGAGAGAGAATAAAATGAAAATATCTTAAATTCATTTCTGTACATGGCTTTTGTGCTGAAGTTATTTGAGTAAAGTTTACATGCCCTTTCAAAGGATGGGGTCTCTGAGGTTATAGTTCACCTTCCAGAACTTGGAAGATAGGTTTTAAATGTTTTTTTAATGTTTTGTCTTCATTTTCATTTTAATTTTAATTATGCAGAGCAGTTTTTAAAGTAAACAAAGGGAAAATCTTTTTAGAATATAAAATTTCACTTTACAAATGGCTATTATCTATATCTATATTGAAAGTTTGATCTGGAGGGGGGTAGCGAGGGAGATTATGTTGAAGGGTGTTATTTCTTTTGTTTTTGTTTTCATTTGGGGCCACATCCAATAATGCTCAGGGGTTACTCCTGGCTCTGTGCTCAGAAATGACTCCTGGTAGGATTGGAGACCCTATGCAATGTCAAGATTCAAATCTTGCCACATGCAAGGCTAATCTACCTGCTATACTATTGCTCTGGCCCATGGTGAGGTGTTGTGTTTTCAGAAGGCCAGGAATAAAATTTAAAGTTTCAGCTAAAATACATAGAGATTAATGCCTTGCATTAATACCTTGAGAAAATAAAATGGAAGGTCAAATACCTAAACTGGCTGAAAATGTAAGTGATTCTAAAATCTATGCTAAGCAACAAAGGGCAATGAATATAAAACAGTTGGAGGAGAAAATAAAGTCAATATAGAGACAGGAAATCCTGAGGTCAAAAATGTTCCAGCCCTTAGGTGCAGTCCATAAAAGCAGTATCTAAATTGCTCACTACAACTCACACATAGCTGCCCAACTGTGCCTAATGTAAAGAATCAGGGATATGACAGATTCTACAGTAAGCTGTGGTCAGGAAGAGTGCACTGAGAAAAAACAGTGACCATCAAAATCTGAAAATATATTAAAAAAAAACATTCAGTTTCATATGTTAATGGAAGGTCATAGAAATAAAGAGAAGATTACAAACTAGCTAGGAGACACAAAATTACCATGGTTGCAATGAAGGCAACATGATAGTGTCAGATAATGGATCATCTGACTTAAAAAAAAAAAACAGTAAGGACCATGACTTTTTATAATGCCAGCAAGGGAGACAAGCACACACAGTTCAAATTAGAGATGTATTCCAGGAACCATCAGTTCACCCAGTCACACCCAGTGTCATGTCCACACCCCAGAAACAATTCCAGGAGAGCGGGAAAGGAAGGAAGAAAACATTCAAAATAGAAAAATACAACAACAAAACAATTGGATCTTTTTGGCCATATTGAGAAGAAACACAAAATAGAAACTAGTTATAAATGAATAAAGTCACAAAAAGAAAATCATACATGCACGTGAGTTTAAAATCCTAAACAAAATTCAAAGTACTTAATTTCATTAAAAAATATTTCTCCTCAATTTTATTTATTTATTTATTTTGGGTTTTGGGTCACACCTGGTGACACTCAGGGGTTACTCCTGGCTCTGCTCTCAGAAATTGCTCCTGGCTTGGGGGACCACATGGGACACTGAGGGATCGAACCGGAGTCCATCATAGGTCAGCATGTGCAAGGCAGATACTCTATCGCTTGTGTCACTACTCCAGTCCCTATCTCTCCTCAATTTAAACAAAAGCATTCCATTTCAATTGTGAAGTTTCAAATATTTTTCTTTTTATGTTTTTCAGTTCTGATGATTGAACCCATGGTCTCACATATGCAAGCAAATGATCTATTCCTGAGTTATAGCTCTAACTAAATAGCATACTTCTTGAAATAAGCAATTATTAGAATATAGTTTACACATTACTTGCTCTAAATAATAATTTCCTGCTGTTTGAGAAAAGATCTAGTTTTCTAACTGATTTGAGGTGGGGAGTTTGGTACTCAGTCATAGCTTCTTGATTTCTGTGCTCAAGGGTAATCTGTGACTGTGCCAGGAATACTATATACATGAGACCATGTGTATGTTTACCTGGGATCAAACTAGCATTGACTGATTCAGTTACATGAAAAGGTTGCCCCTTTTACTTTCTCAGAATACAAAACTTTTTAGTCGATATCTCATTTGAACTTTCATGGTTCATGAAGATCTTCTTTATCCAAGATCTCCATGAAGATCAATGTTCTGTGTCAGTATGTGAAAGTAGAGAAGGATATTTGCTACCTCAGTATTGCAACATTCCTTCTTTAGGCTTAGAAAATAATAATTTCTGAAAAACTATAAGGGGAGATAGAGGTTTGGGAAAATATAATTCACCCATTGATAATATAATACAAAATGTGACAGTGAAACATAAGTTGTGATAATTTACTTTTTTCTGCCAAAAAATGTAAACTTCGTAGATATTTTTATCAAGAGGAAACAAAATTGGAGTCAACCCATGATTGCCATCTTGTGGCAACACTATCACAACAGAATTTTTGTCCCTCTACTATTTGGAAATACCTAAGGAGAGTTCTCCTGCACTCCTCCATTATTTAATAATCTTCACTGCAAATAAGCTCTGCAGCATTGCTGACCTAAAATCCCCTAGGTTATCTCCAGTCAATACATTGAAGGACTGCCATTGAGCTGTAAAGCTTTACATGCTCAGTTAAATTATTAGCTCATGTCTATTACTTTACCCTTCCAGATTTAAAAGTTTCCCAAAAATTCCTCCAAATTCCTACATTCCAACTATTGCATTACCAAAATTTAGAAAACTTAATTCATAAGTAGTGTTACACTCAATATTGCATACTCATGTGCAGATCTTAAAGCATTGGAATGGCTTGTCGAGGTCTTCATGGGAACATCCCTAAGACATTCTGCAGGGGATAATGCAGTCTCTGATGTTTCCATATGTGCTGTCATTCTTCAGGTATCATCAGTCTTCAAAGAGAGCCCATGTTCTCCCAATTATTTACTAAAGCATCTAAATCACCATGTACACACTAAAGAGTCCCATACAGACTGACACACACAGTTAAATCTAATAAATCTATTTACCATTACAAAATAATTTTAAACTTTCCAACAGTTGTAAACTGTCCCCTAATCTTTATCACCAAATTCTTTAATTGATTTTGTTAAATAATGGAAATTAATGACTTTGGTCCCAAACTTCTTCCACAAAGAAAATTCTGCCTGCCCTACTTTCAAAATAAATCAAATATTACTATTTTTCACTATTTCCAATAACTAAGTTTAAACTAAGATTTTCTTTTGCTTAGGTTTTTTTTTCAAGTAAAATAGTTTTCTTTAAAGAAATGTACTTAGAAAGTTGAGGGGAGAGAACAAAAGTATTCAAGAGAGAACTTAGGTTACTTCAGAGCACAAAAAGCCAAGATGTGAGTCAATCTCTAGGGTGTAGAATGTGCCGTACATGTCTTCACAGTTTTATAATGAATCCCTTCCAATTACATTAACCAAGAAATTTTTTGCAAACAGAAGATTTACTGTGAATGTTATTATAAGCTCACCACAAAGTGATGAGTGCAGTTAGAGAAATAACTACACTGACAACTAACATAGCAATGTGAATGAAAAAGGGAGGTAGAAAGCCTGTCTCAAATACAGGTGTTGGGGGTAGGAAGATGTCCTCCCTCCACCCCCGTTCCTGTCCTAACTCCCATATCCTCTTCCCTTACCCCTGGTTCTGCTAGATTAAGTGATCCTCTCTGTGCCTAGTTTACTACTTAGTGGTCTTACACCTGCTTGGTCTTGGTACCTCCCCTATTTCCCCCTCTAATTGGGAGGCGGGACTAGATAGTTCAAGTTATGTGGTTTTGTTTGAAGAAGAGAAAAGTAATAAACTGGTAAAAAAAAATATCAAATACTCCGAAAATGGGCAAAGTCCTTCTAGAGGCTCTCATCTTAGATTTGAGAGACAAAGGGGAAAAAGAAGGTGAAACACCACAACAGGACAAAAAAGAAGTGTCAAATAAAATATCCAGTGAGCACTCCAAAAAAAAAAAAAAAAGATAAGCACCGCATAAAAGCCATGGTATTGAGATAAAAAATGTGGCATAGCACATAAAGAAAAGAAAAGAAAAGGAGAAAATAAATAAATAAATATAAATGGAGAGAACAACTTTAATAGCCAAACCAAAACGAAGAAATCGACAAAAATTAGATAAATAAATAAAATAATTGTTTTGTGCTTTTTTCTTTTTTTCTCTTTTTTTTCTTCCCACCTGCACATGCACAGTAAATATTGAGGTCATTTGAAAAGGAATGACCTTGGCCTAAGAGAGACAGGGATTCTCCACCCTTGACGTATATTGTCATGGGATTAACTACAGACTCCTTTCAGGTTCATTTACTCTCCCCTTGGTGTTTCTGTGGTGTATGGAAGACTTCTGCTCCGTCCTGGGTGATAAAATCAGACCTCTGTATCTAGAGATCTAGAGATTTCGGTATCTGCACAGGTCAAGGAGTGGAACTTATGATGAAGTCTTCCTTTGTGGTTCTAGAAGTTCTGTTCCCTCAGTGTCGTTTTAATCTGTCTTCTGTGGTCGGTGGTCCTGGTATTTGTGCTGATCCTAGGATGGGGCCTAGGATAGCGTCTTTCGTTATGTTTCCAGATGAACCCATTCCCCTGCAAATGTCTCAGACAGACCCCTGGAACTAGAGACCCTGGTTGTTGTGTAGGTCGTAGCTCAAACCCTAGACTAGGTTTTTTTGTTTGTTTGTTTTATTGGTCCCAGGATACATATAGTCCTGTCATTCATATAGTCTGGTTCTGACAGCCAGTCATCTGTAAATCGCGATCTTGGCATTTGGATAGACCAAAGAGTGACAAGTCTTCTGATTTTGTCTTATCGTTGGCTGGTGAGGTAGGATAACTTGCTCTTCGGTCAAGTTGTTCCCATTTTCCTCGTTGTCAGGATATCGTATTAGGGCTGGCACTTGCTGGTGTCCGAGCAGTATTAAGGATGTCCTGGATGAGATTTAATACCTTCAAACTTTTAACTACCAGTATCTGTTCAATTAACTAACTAACCTAAATATCTCAAAATACAAATATGAGAAACATAGTGATTATGAAGACAAATATTAAATGAAAATAATTTGGCCACACATAATAATGTGTCCCATCTGTTCGATGCAATAACCACTTTTTGTATCTTAACATGTCATGTAAATATTTGCACTGGATTGTTCTTGGTTTAGAAGATATTCATGATAACATTTAAATCATTTAACTAATTTATACTTTAGTTATAATGATTAAAAAGAAAAATACATGTACAAAGTATTTGATAAGTATAGCATAAAGTTGAATATATGCAAAATTGCAGTTATTCTTAAGTATCTCGATTTAGGTTTTTTTTTTTTATTTTTTGGTTTTGATTCTTTCATTGTATTCAGGGATCATTCCTGATGATCAGGACATCCTATGTGGTGAGGGATCAAACCTGGGCGAGTCACGTGCTAGGCGAGTGCCTTAATCACTATATTATCTCTTCAGCTACGAGCTTTTCCTTTGTTTCTAATGCAATTCTTTATTAGGGAATATTAACTTGATTAAGAAATTTGATGGTTGGGGTAGAGCAGTGGTGCGGATCCGTGAGGCGTCTGTATTGCAAGTGCTAGCCTAGGACAGACCGCGTTTTGATCCCTGGGATCCCCCTGCGTCCCATATGGTCGCCCAAGCCAGGAGCGATTTCTGAGCACATAGCCAGGAGTAACCCCTGAACGTCACCAAGTGTGACCCAAAAACCAAAAAAAAAAAAAAAAAAAAAAAAAAGAAATCTGATGGGGAAGACTGGAGCAATAGCAAAGCATGTAGGGCATTTGCCTTGCACGCGGCCGACCTGGTTCTATTCTCCAACATCCCACATGATCCTCTGGGCCTGCCAGGAGTGGTTTCTGAGCACAGAGCCAGGAGTAAACCCTGAGCACCTCCAGTGTGACCCCAAAACCTAAATAAATAAGTAAATAAATAAATATTTTTTAATCTGGTGGGTATTTTATTTTTTTGTTTTTTTAAAAAAGGCAAGAAAGTTCGATGCAGAATCCTTTGTCAGCCTGCCAGCAGCTCCAACACTCCAGAGCCGGCCAGTTAGCTGCTCCAAAAGACCCTGAGCACCTCACTGGAAAACTATTTATTAGGCTCTCAACAGTGCCCTCACCTAAAAGGTGATGGGTGGGGCAACAGAAGGATATAAGGATATTATAGGGAAATATTATTAAAAGTCTCCATATATAACATCCATCCAATAGTGACTGCCAGTTCACCTTGTAGGCCCCAGCGGAAACAGTCTTCCTGGGGAGGGAAATGTGCTTTTCCTGTACCCTCAGGCAATGCCAGAGCACTACAGCAAAAGCCCCTGGAGTAAGGTTGAGGGACGAGTATTTTATTTTTAAATTTCTATTACTAGCTTCATTTTCTGCTTTACAAAAATGAAAGGGTTTGTTCAATATCTCCTGGAAAACTTTGATTATGTCTTTACTGCCTGATCACCAACTCTATCTGAAAAATTTAAGGAAAAAAGATGATCTGTCTAAATGATTAAGGAGTTAAGAGAATTTGTATAGCTATATTTATCTACTTCCTCTCAATCCTTGAAATAATTTTTAAGATTAATTTAAAGACATTTTAAACTTATGTTAAATACAAAGCATAATCAACTTCTCAAAGCAAGAATATGTATATATTGTATTTTAAATGTAAAACAAATGCATCAGAGTTTTCAAGTTACATCAACAAAGCAAGATATCTCAGAAATAATTAAAAATGAGATAAATTAAATTTATGATTCTTACCGGTGTAATACAAGACTTGTAATGTATTAAAGCCATACATGACCAAACTAACTTTGCAACTGTGTTATAGGATAATTAGTACAAGGTCTAGAAATCTTTGAAGATGTCCTGAATCTGCCTTAAGACAAAACACATAAACAAAAACTGAAGAAAATAACTTAGAAGATTTTCATTTGAACTTCAATGTATCTTCAAAAGCAACAGATAATTAAAAGAATAATATTATCAAAGCAAAGGCCCAGTGCTTTCCATCTTGTAAACTTGTGGGTGGAGTTTGTTCAAGAATGAACTACTGCTCAATAAGCTTTGCTCTTTTTTTTAGTAAACATTTTTATTAATATATTTATTTAAACACCTTGATTACAAATATGATTGTAGTTGGGTTTCAGTCATGTAAAGAATATTACCCCTTCACCGGTGCAACATTCCCACCACTGATGTCCCAGATCTCCCTCCTCCCCACCCCACCCCCACCTATACTCTAGACAGGCTTTCCACTTCCCTCATTCATTCACATTGTTATGATAGTTCTCAATATAGTTATTTTTCTACCTGCACTCACCACTCTTTGTGGTGAGCTTCATGTCGTGAGCTGGACCTTCCAGCCCTCCTCTCTTTGTCTCTGAGGATTGTTGCAAAAATGTCTTTTATTTTTCTTAAAGCCCATAGATGAGGGAGACTATTCTGTATCTATCTCTCTCCCTCTGACTTATTTCACTCAGCATGATAGATGCCATGTACATCCATCTATAGGAAAATTTCATGACTTCATCTCTCCTGACGGCTGCATAGTATTCCATTGTGTATATGTACCACAGTTCCTTTAGCCATTCTTCTGTTGAAGAGCATCTTGGTTGTTTCCAGAGTCTGGCTATTGTAAATAGTGCAGCTATGAATACAATTGTGAGGAAGGGATTTTTGTATTGTATTTTTGTGTTCCTAGAGTATATCCTTAGGAGTGGTATAGCTAGATCATGGGAGCTCAATTTCCAGTTTTTGGAGTAATCTCCATATCACTTTACATAAAGGTTGGACTAGATGGCATTCCCACCAGCAGTGAATAAGAGTTCCTTTCTCTCCACATCCCCACCAGCACTGCTTGTTCTCATTCTTTGTGATGTGCGTCAAAAAGCTTTTCAGGAATAATGATGATTACAGAATCAATCCAATATTTTTCTTTTCATCTTTCTCCCCCATACCTACTTTTTTCCATTTTCAACTGTCAAAAATACAAAACATAATATTCCTTTACTATTTTAACTAATTTTTAAGTATACATTTCAGTATCAAGTATTTTTACATGGTTGTGTTAGCATCACCGTTTGTTCATATTACAAAGCTCATATTATGAAATTATAGCATGTACCTTGTTGAACAGTTGATACTAATACCACTTCCAACATTTACATTTTCTCACTAACTTGCTCTAAGACTATATCTTATATTATATATTATAAGAAAGTTTGGTAGATAATTATTCATCTCTATTATGTATTATTTCTTACTGAAAATAACCTTTCAAAATGACCATCTATAAAGAGAACAATGGAATATATTTTGTTAACTAATAGAAAAAACTCATTAAATTTTAGTGAGCATGGGGCCAGAACAGTGGCACAAGCTGTAGGGCATTTGCCTTGCTATGCACTAAACTAGGAGGAACATCAGTTCAATCCCCCAGCATCCCATATGGTCCCCCAAGCCAGGAATGATTTCTGAGCGCATTGCCAAAAGTAACCCCTGAGCGTCACTGGTGTGGCCCAAAAACTAAAATAAATAAATAAAATAAAATAAAATTTTAGGAGCACTAATTGAGGGGGGATAAAAATTGTCAAATGCTAAATGTAATCATGGCAAAGTCAGAAGTATAAATGACTTATGAACAATAGCAAAATTGTAATATGTTTGAAATAATATATATTATATATTATAGGAACACCTGATAATTTTGGTTTCTGCACATCCCAAGTATTCCCCATATTCTTCTCTACTCTAGTGGATATCAAAAAATTAACAGAGAGGTACTGTCCAGGAAATATTTGACCTGTCTGGTAACATTTTTGGGTCATCATAACTGAATAAATGCTACTTGAATCATGTATATTAAAAAGACCCTATACTGCACACAGAAATTCCCCACAATAAATAATTTACTGACCCTAAGTCTAGATAGCATTGAAAAGTAGCTGTCCTATCTACTTTAGACACTCTCTTCTGATATTTCAGTGCATCTATGATGGTAAGGTCACCAGAGGAAACCTAAGATTTCATCTACAACTTCTTCAGAAAACCTTCTACGTGACATAGACCTACTTGAGAAAAATCCCCTTAGAGTAAGTTGGAAAAAGAGAGTTCTAAGGTAGAAAGGACTGCATAAACTCTAGCAATACCCTCCCTGCATGAGTATCATTGTAAGATAGAGAAGATTTTAGTGAGGTTTACAGACATTCCAAATAGTGTGTCCCCTAGAACAGAATTTCCTTAACTGTACTTTTTACTTTTTAAGTTTTTCATTTTCATTTTTTGTGTAAAAATTCTATAAGATGTAATATTTCTTATGAGTAGTTATTATCCTAAGGTACTTTCTGTAACTAACTAAAGTGTTTAATCATCTAGTTTTAAGCAAAAATCATTTTCTAAGACAGAAATTAATTCAAGTAATGAGATATGCAAAACAGAAGAAGAAAGCATAGATATTTATAAGGCTCACTTTTGAAATTGGCAAAAATAATGAATCTTTATGTCTGCAGTGATAAAGTTGGACTCCTCTCCTCTTACTATCTCCATCTTCTGTTAGATTGCTTGCAGATTTGCTGAAATTAGATGTCAGTGTAAATTATGGTACAGAGCGACTTACTAGCCAAGGCTATGAAGGGTAGACGCATAAAAACAAGGTACTATTGAATGTAATTGTTTCTGATCTTAAAAATCTTAAGGGACAAAATTGATGCTGATGTGGTATTTGCATCAGGTAGCACCTTTAATTGACACTGACTCACTTGGGGAAAAGTTTTTCTGAATAGTTTTATTTTTTTCTTATTTCCTAACTTTTAGAACAGGAATATCAGCAATTTATAAGTTGGACAGATCAGAGAAGAGAATGAAAAGATATGATTGTAGTTATAGGAAGTGAAGATCTCAAAACTTCTTCCATGGCACAGGGCCCAATCTGCAGTGAGAAAATGAATTTTTGTAAAGAGCATTTTGAGATAACACTTGGAAAGAAGTTAGCACTTTCTTGAACCTTGCTAAATTAGGAAGAAAGCCCCATTTGCAAACATTTCCATTCTTGTCTCTTTCAATAAGAAGAAAGATGAAAAAGCCTGACCCATAGGGCTCCTGGAGGAAGAAGATGCATGGTCCTGTCTGCTCATTTAAATACTTAACAAGCCACAGGGGAAAAAAGAAGATATTCTAGTCCACTGCCCATAACATATGTCAGTAAGTCATAAAAATAAATCATACCATGGATGGCTTGTGAATATTTCTCAGCCTCCTGTGAGACATTAGCACTTGTTCTTGAGCCAAAAAAGCAAACAGTCCAACTGTCTATCTAATATTTGTTTCTCCTTAGCCAAGAGAAACTGTTTCCAGAAAACAGGCAATTAGTTACTTCCTATCCTGCCATTATGGCAAAGTTATAATATCCTCTATGTCTAAGTAAGACTTGTCTTTTGGAACTTCGTGGAATGAAAGAACAGTCAAGTATGTTTAGGTTTAGCAAAGTTATAAGTTCTCAAATAAGAATGGAAACATTACTTTATGCTGTAATCAGATCCAATTAATATATATTACTGATGAAAAAGTTCTTTCAAAGCCCAATATTGATATTAGCCTATGTACTGGCTGGAAAAAAATAGTAAGTTTAACAAAGTTTTTTTCTACTCTGCGATGCTGAAATTAGTAGAGCAAGGTGTTTAAACATTTCCAAAAGTATATCTGTCAATTTGGGGAAATATTTATTTAGACTAGAGTGTAGAATCAAAGCAAAATGAGTCCTTTATTTAAAAAAAGGAACTTTCCAAGTAGTTGTGCCACTCCAGAGTTTTCTAACACTCTCACTTAACTACAAGAAATCATGTGTTTCCACCCAATGACATCTGAGTGTCCAGGTGGCAGATCACTATTACTTTGAGACATTTAAATGGGGTCCTCCGGTGTAATGAATGGTCAAGTGAAACTGGGAAAAATTAAGTAGGCTTAAAATACAGTTATATGATAAATGTGATACTGTTTGGTTCCAGGACTAACCATTCATTATCTAGCATGGAGAACCCTAAGGATTACCCTGATAAACCTCATCCTTGAATTATTTAATTATCTCAAAAAGTACTATATGCTTAAGAATAAATCTATCCTAATCACCAAGTAGCACATGACTTCATCTCTTTCCTTGATCAAAGTCTCTTAAAATAAGTTTAAAATTAATATATCCATCCTGGTGCCTGATGTTTCTGGCAAAGACACTCCACAGTGTCCAAATCCCTCAAAGCACTGATTCAACAACTGAATGGAGTCTGATGCATTATTTTGCCCTTAGCCTACTCTAAACTAATGGTGCCTAATGTAACCTTTGTTTACAAAAACTAGGATTTCTGTTCAAAGGTACTAGTCTATAAAACTTTAAACTATACCAGAAACTTTTGTCATAGATGGTTCTGTGCCTTCAGATCTTGTTCTGCTGGTACTACTGTTTTGCCTGGTCTTGCCAACAAAGGAATCATAGCACTTCTGGGAGATCATTAATGTTTGACAACTCAGTCATGTTCTTCAGCCTACCTGCAATCAGGCTCGATTCTGCCACAGATGCAATGGTGTCCTCTTCCATTATGTGTGGTGCACCACCATTTCCATAATTAAACACATTTGTTTTATACTTTCTCTTCGGGCTTGCAAAGAAGTGGCGAGGGAAAATATGTAACTGACTGCAAATGATCTCTGTAGCATTAATATTGGGGAAATTTTGAGACAATTGACTCCACTAATAAATAGTGTTTCTCTCCACCCCATGAAGTTTTTAGCTCCAATGCAGGTTGTTCCTTAATGGGTTAGAACTAAATTTTCCAAAGAAAGGGAAGCTCAGGCTTTGTCTACAAAACTTAAAAGCAAATGCTCACTTATCTGTCTTAGATGTCTATATAATTTATAAGGTAGTTCATAAAATATTTTATTTTTTCTTTTCATTCTACTTTAAGTAGTACAGTTTCATTACAGTCAATGCATATAGTATTTTTGTACAAAGTTACTATATGTTTACCATTATTAAAGTGCCTAAGACCCTCCATCACTCTTGTTATGTTAAAGTTAATATTTCTATTTAGGATATATTATCATGGAGAAACAAAGAGGAACTATGCATACCCTTCCTGGATGTGATCATCTCTGGAATGGAATACCTAATACAAATATTTGAAATCTCCAAAAAAATATTGGAGCCAGATCAATAATACAGCAGGTTGGACATTTGTCTTTCATGTGGCTGATCTGGGTTCTATTTCTGGTATCCCATATGGTCCAATGAGCAATGCCAGGAGTAATTTCTTGAGTTTATAGCCAGAATTAACTCCTGAGTATCACCGGGTATGGGCCCCAAAACAAAGGATTTCTGTATATACTTTGATATATGTTTAAGTGCCCATATATCTCTGTATTTATTTCTGGGCTATCAATTTTATTACAGTTGTCTGAATGGTAGCCAGTATTTCAATGCCACACTTTTCATTATAGGGATTATAAAATGATTAAAAGCTGGGGATGTTTTGCTACCCATCTTTTTAATCCTTGGAATTAATTTTGGAGGTTTTGTGATTGCCTACAGATTTCAGTGGTATTTGGTTTATATTCATGAAAAATGTCATCATAATTTGGATAGAGATTACACTGATTCTGTATAAAGCTTTGGGTAAGATGAAAAAATTTAACAATCATAAATTTTCCAACTTATAAACATACAATATTTTGCTAGTTTATTATGTATCTCCTATGTCTTTTAATAGTGTAACAGTAAACAATAAACTTTATTAATTCCTTTAATTCTTAGGTGGTGCTAATTTTTTCTAATGGAAGAATGAATGGATTTTTTTCATTCTCTTTAGTTTATATTGTATATATAGAAAATATAAGAATTCATTTATTTCATGTCTGTAACTTTACTATAGTGTTTTATTTTTCTTATAATCTTGGTATAGTTATTTGAATATGTTATTTAAATTAGCACATTGTTGAAAATAGTGATGATTTAAACTCTTTTAAGTTTAAATTATTTTATTTCTTTTTCTTGCCTACCTGCTGTGATATTATGCAGAATAGTAATAGTAAAAATGTATATCCTGTGTTGCACCTTATCTGAAGGTAAAGGAACCATGATAAAAAAATAGTGAGAAAAACCTCTTCAAAAATACTATGGCAAACTGAGTAACAAAGGACAAAAATTGGACCACTGTCTCAAAAAATGCACAGAAATAAAAATAAATAAATTACACTTACATGTTAAACTTAAATCCACAAAATACAATAACAACAAGAGAAAAGACTACCATGATATTGGTTTTAATAGTATCTTCTGTGACTTGAGCCCACTGGAAAAGAAAAGGACAACAAAAATAAATGATATTACAAGATCTCTATCTACAGAGGCCTGATTTTATCATCCACACTGAGCAGAAAATTTCCTAGCACCATAAAAAAAGACCTTGGGGTGTGGTAATGAGCATGTACGTAGCCAGTAGTTGTTCCCATGGCAGTATGCTTCAAGGACGGAGGAGAAACCCTGAATCTCATAGGCCAAGGGAATTTCCTCTCTTACATCCATAATACTTACTGTGCTTGTGCACAAAAAGGGGAGGCACAAAACCTTGGCACGCCAGCACTCTTTCTTTTTTTTCTTTTTATTTATTATTTTTCTTTTTCTCTTTTTTCTTTTTCTTTTTTTCTTTCTTTTTCACTCTTATGGTTATTATTTGGTGATTTTTGATGTTGTTGCTGGGTGTTTTTTACTTTTGTTGGTAGTTACTGTCTTTTTTTTTAACTGTTGTTTGTTGGGGTTTTTTGTTAATTTTTTTTGTCTTTTTCCGGCAGAACCATACAACTTGAATCATTTTGTTCTGCTTAATAGATTGAGGGGGGAAATAAAAATGAATGGTACCAGGACCAAACAGCTGTATGAACATTGAGTGGAACTAAAAAAAATGATCAGACTTAAACATTAAACCCAAAGTCAACAACAACAGAATTGATACTCTATCTACAACAAGCTATACACAGAGGGGAGCACGGGGCAAAGGAGGGAGATATGGGACACATTCTGGGAAAAGGGGTAGAGGGAGGACAACCCTGGTGGTGAGAATGGCCCTGGTTCATTGTCACAGTGTACCTTAAATAATGCTGTGAAACAGTTGTTTTCAATTGTGGTCATAATAAAAATTATTTAAAAAAATAAATTATAATATTTCAAACTAAAAAATATCTGTGAAAGAAACTATCACTAAATTAATTAACATTTGGGGCAGGAGGTAGGGTGTTTGCCTTGCATCCAAAAGGATGGTGGTGAGGCCAGAGAGATAGCATGGAGGTAAGGCATTTGCCTTTCATGCAGAAGGACAATATTCGAATCCAGCATCCCATATGGTCCCCCGTGCCTGCAGGGGTCATTTCTGAGCATAGAGCCGGTAGTAACCCCTGAGTGCTGCCCGGTGTGACCCAAAAATCAAAACAACAACAAAAAATTGCTCGATGTCAAAAGGATGGTGGTTCCAATCCCAGCATCCCATATGGTCCCCCGAGCCTGCCAAGAGCGATTTCTGAGCACAGAACCAAGAGTAATTCCTGAGCACTGCCAGGTGTGACCCAAAAACCAAATAAATAAATAAATAACATTCTACTGAAAGGGTAGATATATTCACATATAACATATGATTCAAGGTGATAATATCTTACATTTATATACACACATATATAGCACTCACAAAACTAAGCAACACACAAAAATATCTAAAAATGAAAAAAAATGGACTGGAGAGATAGCACAGTGCTAAGGCACTTTCCTTGCACGCAGCAGACCAATGATAACTGTGGTGCAAATCTTGACATTCCATATGGTCACCCATGCCTTTCAGCAGCAATTTCTGAGCACAGAGTCAGGAGTAACTCCTGAGTGCCACTGGATGTGACCCGCCAAAAAATTTTGAAAGTGCTCAAGAGATACATCTCAAAGAACATATACAAGAGGTATATTTTTGGGAAAATGCCAACATCACTTATTATCAAGAAAATGCAAATAAAAATAACAATACGACCATGACATTTTAAAAATAAAAATGACAATGCATCTCACATCAGTAAGCATGACCTATATCAAAAAAGTAGAGAAATACCATGTGTTATCAAGAATATAGATAGGAACAAATATTTTATTGTTGGTGCATAAACAGTAAATTGTTCGGAGTCTACCAAAAAGTATGTAAAGATTTTAAAAATTTATAAATAATTCTTAAAATATTTGTACACTTCTGTTCACTACAAAGCTATTTAAAATAACCAAGATCAGTAAACAGCTCAACAACAGATGTGCTATTCAAGGAAATATATTTTGCATGCAAAGTAAAAAAATTACTAGCTATATACAAAATAAAGATAAAACCTTGTCTTTTGCTCCAACATAAATGGATCTGCTAATCAGATTATCATTCTAAATAAAATAAAAGATATAATGCTAAAAAAATTAAAGAAATATATAAAAGAAGTGAGGATCAAAAATATAAATACCTGTGGTGTGGCGCAATATAATGCAGTGAGTAGGGTGTTCGCCTTTCACGCAACTGACCTAGGCCATCCCTGTCACATCATATGCCCCCACTAGGAGTGATCTTTAAGCATGGAGTAAAGAGTAAGTCCTATGCACTGCCAGGTGTGGTCAAAAAATAAATAAAACAAGAAAAATAAAATATAAATACCAGATTTCTCACTCACTCGGCTGTCTATAAAGGAATGGAGCAAGATGATGCCCAATGAGACAAACCCTTAGATTCAGACCAGGTTACCAAGGAACATGGGAATGAATGCAAAGAGGATATGAGTAGTGGATAAAAAATATTAGTACCTTGGTGCTCATCATGATATGGGTACATTATACCCTAAAACAAAAAATATTTACAATCTTATAAGTCAATGTTAACATAAAAATAAAAATACTCATAACTATATACTTAAAAATATAGTGACGGACTAATTAGCAACCAACTTAAAATAGAACAATAGAAATCAGTTCAAATTTAAATCTTATGGCAAATTTCAGTGCAGAAAGAAAGCTGTCTCTGATTTCTCTCACACTTTCACACACACAAACACACACATCTATATATGCAGAGACATTTTAAGCTAATACATTCATCAACACTATTTTAAAGCATACCTGGTATTTGTACCTATGATAAGGAAAATGATATATATCTTTTACCCAATGTCTATCCACTCCCCTTTCCCATTCAAATAACATTAATTACTTCATTAGTTGACTTGTCAATTACATGTATTCTATTAAACTGTAGGAAATAAGATAAAAGATGCTTCAAAGTAAACTGCAAAATCATAAAATAATCACAATACATAAATTTAAAAATTTAACAGCAAAGAATTCCACATATTAATCTCTAAACTAAGAAAAAGAACTAATTATATTTGGCCTTTTTTTTTCCTTTTGGGTAGGATGAAGGCAGTCTGGCTATGTGAAAAATTCTCCTGCTTTGAAAATAGCTATGTTTTCAGTGATATCAATGTAAATAGGATGCATTGTGTGTGTTTCTTTGGACTATGCTAAATATGCAAAATTAAAATCTGAAGTCATTTTGTTCACACCTACTTTCCTTCTCTAAAAATGCCTACCCCCATTTAAGTCCTTCAGATCAAGAGGCATTTTGCTACACAGAATGGTTCCAGTACATCCAAACGACTAAAATTTAGTCAGTGACCTGTACTGGGTGCCCTCTCTCTGTAAGGTATAATACAGTTTCTTCAAACAGATAATTGTCACCAGAAGGAATTCATATTAAAACCTTAATCTCCTCCAAAATTCTCTCTGTAAAAGCCTATAATTTGTGCAACCTGGTGTACTGACTGTCAGGAGCAGATCTATTAGTCTTACCTGCTTCCAACAGAGGATACTTGCCTACTCTATTGTTTTAGTCTCTTACTATAATAATTGGGTTGACTCCCATCATCTCGCTCCATTCTGCATCAAACATTCTACAGCTGTCATTTATATAAAAGCTGAAAACTAACAAAGAAATATAGTTCATGTTGAATCTGAATTTTCTCTGGGGTTTTCAGCACCAAGCTTAAATCTCTTTTCTCTCTCCTCTCTGTTTTTAATCTAACCACCTATGTTATATGAAAATTTTCCAATAGATCTTAGTTATCACAGTTATGAAACTGTGATTATAAAATACTAAAAGACAGGGCCAGAGCGACAGCAAAGCATAGGGCATTTCCCTTGCATGCCACCAACACAAGAAGGACCTGGGTTTGATCCTCGGCATCCCATATGGTCCCCTGAGCCGGTCCGCGGCTCTCAGTTATTTGTGGTCGTGGAAAGGACTCTTACCTGAAAGAAAGAAGGATGGGAGTAAAGGGAACACCAAGTCAAGGATTCTGATCAAAGTGTCAATTTTATTTCAAGCAAGCAGGGCTTATATAGGAAATTAACAATAGTGGATGGTTACATATGGTTGGTTACATGAACAACACAATCCTCTAGGTGACTTCATAAAAGTCATAATGCTCTGCCAGCATACCTCCTGCAAGTACATACATGTTATAACAAACCTTCTTGTGTGGTCAAATTCTTGCACGGTAGTCTGTGTCAACTCCTGTTCATTTGGCAGGTACACATCTTGAGTTCAGATTAAGGGCAATGCTGAGACAAAATATCTATCCGAGGCAAAATGGCTGTACTTATGCTAAGCTATATTTCAAAGAATCTGGCTTCCAACAGTTCCCCCAAGCCTTCCAGGGGCTATTTCTGTAACCAGAAAGAGAGCCAGGAGTAACCCATGCGTGCTGCTGGGTGTAGCCAAATACAAAAGCAAAAAAAAAAAAAAAAAATACTAAGAGACAACTAAGCAGATCGTAATCTCAGGGGGTCCAATGGTGAAGGACCCAACTTACATGCCAATTTAATTCCAACTAAACAGTATGGTGGTTTGATCCCCACTATGGAAATCTAGAACAAGTCCATGGGTCAAATGTAATTTCAGTTACCAACCGATGATTAAACTGATATTTTTATAGAGCAATTTACTGCGTGCCATGGACCTTTGCCATTGGTCTGAGTTAACAGGACTAAAGGCAAAATCTCTAAGAAGTACCCAAATGTTTATATTCAAGTCTGTTTAGCCATTAGTACTGGATGTATTGTTGCCGAAAAGCCAAGAATAAAACTTCAAAAGTGTGGACGGAATAAAAGAGAATGACAGGTAAAGAAAGAAAAATCGCACATTTAACCAGCATGTGTGACACTGCCTGAAGAAAGAAAAAAGTCAGAGAGCTCAACTTAAAAAGAGAAAAAGATTCCTGAAACAAAACTAACCCCCAGCCAAATCAAGTCAATATTTTCAAAGGTGTATGCTAAGTTGAAGTCTAAACTCATTTAAAATTTTTAATTCAATGTAAAGACTACATTTCCATTTCATAAACACCTTTTGGCATATTTTTTCTGTTTACCACAGCATTTTTAAATCATTTTTACTCATTATCACATGTTATCTTTTCATAATCCAAGAAAGCAAACAAAAATTGACAAAACATAAACATTTGCTAATTGCCACAAAAATGACATAAAGGTGGTTCTAGAAAAAATTATCACATTGCATCTTAATAGAAATGTTTTTCTAATGAAGATTTAAAATACTGCTGAAGGCTGTGTTTCTTCAAGCAGCAAATGTGAGTGGCAATATTCAGTGATGGAACCAGAAACAGGTGAAGAAACTAGTCGTCTCCTTGAAGAGATTAATTCTCCTCACATGAAATGGCTATAGTATTTAAATGTCACTCAATGGTATATAAGCTTCACTGGCCCATAAAAATACCTCTCTCATGAATGAAAAGCAGGAAAGATCAAAGAATAAAAGCAATGCTTTCAAAGTCTGAGGCACATAATTTAAAATATAACTTTAACAACAATCAAAATATTTAGAGTATTCATCTAGTCTTTGCTTGAAATAGATAATTTTGTATAAATGCTATATTTTTACCGTTACATTTTTTCACCTTCAAATGTTTAGTTCTCATATCTTCAGCTATTTAAGCTTCAATGTGAAGTAAATATTTCTTTGATAGGGAGCTAATTTTTGCTGAATCCCTTGTATGAAAGGCAACTTTCTGATAATCACTTTAATAAGTAATCTTGGGAATTCTGGATAAGAAAACAGTCTCAATATAAACAATTCTTCTGTAATGATTATAAGACATAAAGATAGACAGCAAGACCTGCAGAGATAAATTGCTTTACAGTTAAATCTGGTCTTAGCTTTATCTCTATGAATCATTGTGTGTCATAATCATATAAGATCTCCTCTTTAAGACCAGTTGGTTTTCATTTTCCTCAACTGTAAAATTAGAATAATCCCAACTTTGCAGTATGTGTTAAGAAGTAGGAAAAGCATGTCAAGTGACCAGCACCATGCTTGTCACTCAGGCAGATTCTGAAAGGATAACAAAGGATAATTTATTGGTATTATTTTTTTTCCTGTGAGATTCTGTGAAAATAAACCCAGAGCCTTATTGTTTAACTTAACTGGTTTACTGCAGAACTAGACAGAAGGATGGTGCTTTTATTAATTCATAGGAAAACAAAATAATGTGTAAAACATTGTCATCACCTCATCATCATTCAAAGTCATTAAAAACAAGCATTTATCAGTACTTCAAACAGAGAGGCGCTATCAAATCTGTTTAATCAAGAAAACTTAAAAAAAGTAATTAGAAATTTGATGTTTTAAGATTCATTAATATTGACATAAAGTTGTCTTCATTAAATTTAGGAATTGTGAGTTTAACTGTATTTTCAGCAATTTGTATACTTTCTGAGTTATAGTCAGTAATCAAAGACTGAATTTTTTTATTAGGGTGTTGGTTTTGGTTTGGGGGCCACACTTATTGGTGCTCAGGACTTACTTCTAGCACTGCACTCAGGAAACCCTGCTGGTAATGCTTAGGAGACAAATGAGATTCATTATACTACCTCTCTGGTCCCCCAAGTTATTGACTGTTTACTCAAATAAGTACAGAAAACGAAAACCATATACTGCCAGAAACCTGTATGAGCCTGATTTAATATCATTTTAGCTATTATTTTCTAAGCTCATATGATCAACTATCAACTAGTGCCTTGATAAGGCATCACATCAAACACTGAGAACATGAAAGTGATCAAGGAAGACAAGATCTTAGTTGAAACAGTTCTGGTATATAATACAGAGCCTGGCTTCCAGTAAATGATAAAACTGGAGTAACAAAATAAGCAGGAAGGATTTCACTTTTACCTCTCAATTCTTTCTCTCTTACCTCTCTCTATCTTGCTCTTCCTTTTATATCTTTCTATGCCTCTCTGTTTTGTAGTGTCCCTCTGGTGTACATGTTAATAGAGATTTATTTGCATTCTCAGATATTATATACATATTAGATTTACATACATATTTCATACTCACATATTAAATATACATATTTTGTACACACATATCTGTTACACAAACCCTAAAAACCTTTGTCTGGCTTGATGACCCAGAAACTCACAAAAAATAAATGTACTTTTGCAAAGTATTTTTTTCTATTTGTCTTTTTTCCCCAAACTGTGGGTTATTCATTATATAGCCTTTAAACTTAGTGAAAGGCATTTGCTATCATCAAAGACTTTTCAAGAATATTAAAACTTTCTGTAAATTGGCAGCATTTTGCTCAAGCAGTTTAGTTCCCAGAGAAGTGAGTCTTTGAAGTTGACAAGGTGTTTGTGGACAAAGCAGTGGTTTACTTTAAAAAATTACTTTTGCTCTACTGATAACCTAGTTGAGCTTATTTAGAAAGAACAAATCTTGAGTGCTGCTGAACTCCTGGCAGCTGGATTCCTTCCCTTGGTTACAGTCTTCGATTCCCTATGCAACTGCTAAGCGATATTAATGATTTTTTTTAATCTATGCTTCTTGTAGTTAAGAATAAGGCAACTCTATTTTATTGAAACTATCAACATTCAATACACTCTTCTGGACATTCCTTGGGAAGCAAAACAAAGGGTATGAAACTGAGATGTTTTTTAAAAAAGAAAGAAAACTTGCAAAATTCTTTATCAGATCTATACAGATAATATGAATGGTTACCATTTATTGTGTACCTCCAAGAGTCAGACATTGTACTAAATGCCTTATATTCATCATCTTACTGAAATGCTATAAAGAATTGCCAGTGTACAAAATGTCAGTGTACAGAAACCCTGCATCTTCATTTAGCAACTTGCTGGGGAAAAATGTTTGTTCTTAGTTCTTGCCATTTTCACATACCTACATGATTCCATTCGTTTTATTCTTTGGACCTCTTTCTATTGCCTCATTTCATCTTGGGAATGGATGCTATGTCTGATTATGAATGAAATAAGGAAGCATTAGAATTCAAGGCTCAGTCCACCACTATTTCTCAGAATAGAGGTCTTTGCCCACTCATACAGTAGCTCTTCCCAGTGCCCAACCACCATTTGAAAGGCTTATAGGTTAGCAGTACAATATCTAGTTGTGTCCTTAGAAAGTTCAATTGCCCATAAAAATAAGTCACATTCTTATATGGAAGTCATAAATCTGACATGTTTGTGTTCCATTAGTTGACATCTTGGCTTCCTTCTCAACTTTTTTCAGAAATGTCATAAAGAGAAGTAGTAATATTTAGAAGTGGCTTCTCTAAGGTTATGTAATACTTTGTGATATTTTTGTTTTGGGGCCACAACTTGTGGTGCTCAGGACATACTCCTGGATCTGTACTCAGAAATCACTCCCGGCAGGCTTGTGGGACGATATGGGATGCCAGGATGGAACCCGGGTCGGCTACGTGCAAGACAAATGCTATCTCTCGGGCCAAGTTATGTAATTTTTAATTAGTTAATTTTCTTTACTATAAAAGGACAATAATCAAAGCACCTATCTCTGAACCTTATTACAACCATTTATGATAAACTATCAATAGAGTACATGAAAAGCATATGTGACATGTAATAACTATTAGCATTTTATTACTGATCTTTTCATTATTTTTAACTATTATATATCAATATATTCCCATTAGTGATAGCATACTTACTAATATACAGAAAATGAGATCATGTGTCCTCCGAATATAAATAAACCATGCATATTTTGTAGTTATGTAGAAAGTACAATAAATACTGCAAACGTAGAAGGAGAAATAAATACCTTATCTATCATGACCTAACCCTGAAAAGAAATTTTAATTTAATCTAATTAGGATTTAACACTATAAACACACATCGATCTTCATTTAAACATGTTCATATAAAGATTATAATCATGCAAATAGATATTTTTCATTTAAAAGTATCAAAATATTAATTAAATTTTGAAAAAGCTTTTAAGTTCTTAGTTCGAGTATTTCCACTGCTTAAGTCATGGGTTCAGTTACTAAAAGTATTTTAGTTATAGATCAAATTGTAGTGAATTTAAAGAATTTACTCATTTTTACTTCCTCATTGTTGCTCAGTGAATTGTATCAGCTGGTAATCCCAAGAGGTTTATTCTATTGACCCAGTTTACCCAGCAGCGGGCAGACCATTATTTATTTCTCCCCTTGGCATCTTCCATAGTATTTCCAAGAACTTGTGAACACTGCAAACTCTGGTTCAACTGTTTTTGAGATTGAAAAACAATCTGCCCAGTGCTTTCCTGACACTGATCATCAAAGCCTTTTGGGGAATGGACCTAAACCAAACAGGATGTAATTTCATTCACTGCTGCTTGTAGGTACTCTAAACCACCTGGATATCTCTATTCTTTGCACTTCCCACCACATGAAATTATCCCTTCTGCACTAAACCCACAGGCTGTGGGGAGCCATGATTTCGTGCTATTAGTACTTTATTCATCTTTGTGTTCACCAATTGCACAGAAAAGCCACAAGCTGGCTATTTATAGTAATAACTAATAATAGGCCCTTAATTTAGAGCCAGAGAGGTAGGGTCAAGATGGCATTGTAAGTAGCCCTGTCATTCACATTGAACCTTGAAAATAACAAACTAGAAATAGTAAAACATTTTTGAGAGAGGATCAGCAGATCAGGAAAAGAGAATTCTCAGCCTAATCCCATAGAGAGCTGCCACAGATGCAGGAATAAGGATAGGTTTAAGAGAAACTACAAAAAGTCCTTAAAGCATAGCAGATACAATGAGCAAGTTGTATAGAACCCCACCATGCCCAGTAAAAGAAGACAGTAGGCCAGAGATTCCTACCAATAACAATCAGATCAATAGCTTCTCAAAAACTGATTTTAGAAACAACATGATTAGAATCTTAAATGAACTCAAAGAAATACTGATACCTCAAGTATTAGTGTAGAAATGGAGAAAAAAA
>PVKC010005854.1:0-24692 GCA_004027635.1 Crocidura indochinensis | reverse complement strand
ACCACGTACATGTCCCAGAACCTCAATTTCCCCAGGCTCTCCGGCATAAAAGGAAGTCATGTTTGGAACTGCAGCCCCCCTTCTGATTACATGGGGTAAGGTGGTATATCCATACCCAGACCCTCACCCTCTGTCCTTCTGCTGCTGCTGCCCACCTCAGGCCTACCATCCACGTCTGCAGGCCCCTGGCCCTGCTCAAAATCCAGCACAGACCCAGTGGGGCCTCTGGGTGAGGCACACCCAAACCATGCTGCTCTTCTTGCCAGGTCCTGATGGGCAGGTCTGGCCCGCCCCTGGGGTCAGGTGCCACCTGAGAGGCATAAAAGCCAGCTGAGGCGGCCCACTTAGAAGTCTCTGCAGTCTACCATGAAGGGGAGCAGTGCACTCTTGCTGGTGGCCTTCACCTTGCTCTGCACCTGCGGTGAGTTTGTGTGCTGACAGAGGTCCAGCATGGGTTCGGGGGTTCTGGGAAGCAGGGAGTCAAAGATCCAAGCACGTAGTTCCTGGAGGGGAGCAGAACTGGAACGCACCTGCCTCCCACCAAGGACTCAGAGGTTGGAAATGCCCTGGGAAACCCCATCCCATCCCAGACCCCAGTCTTTGCACCCCACTCCTCTACTCCAGTCCTGCCTAACCCTGACTTGCAAGCTAGTTTAGAGAAGCGTTTGCTCTCTTTCTCAAGGATCAAAGAGAAACTGAGATGAGACAGGGAACAAGTGGGGTTGGGGTGTTATGCAGGACCTGAGGTCTCAAGGGCTGGAGAGCTGAGTGGAGCCCTGGGAAGGTCTGGAGGCCCACTGCCCTGGTGTTCTCTTGCCTCACACACAGGACTGGCCACGGGGCAGGACAACAATGAGTTTTTCATGGACTTCCTGCAAACGCTGCTGGTGGGGACCCCAGAAGAGCTCTATGAAGGCCCTCTGGGAAAATATGATGTCAATGCAGATGCCAAGGCAGCGCTGACGGAGCTCAAGTCCTGCATAGATGGCCTCCAGTCTGTGCATAAGGCGGAGCTTGTCAAACTGCTGGTACTGTGCCGGGCGGGGAACAGACCACTCCCCAAGAGCAGGGGACATAACTGGTTCCCCATGTCTCCCTCCAGACACATTACCTGCCCCCAATACCGCACCCACAACCAGTCACCCCACATACCCCCAAACCTGGCTGAGCCAGAGAGGTCTCCCAGACCTCGCTGCACAGAGTGGCTCTCGGCCAACGCCTCTATGCACATGAGAGTGTATGACACGTCACAAGCTCATGCCTGCAGAGACGATACGCTCAGCTTTCCCAGCTATTAGGAGAAAACTGGCTCTAATTTGCAGGGGCAGCCTCTATCTCTTCTCACCTAGACTGGCCCGAGCGAGAGCCTGTTCGCCTGCTGAGCTGCAGCTCTCTCGCTCCTTATGACCAGGCACGGACTTCTCAGTGCTTGGGACCAACATGTTTCTGTATTGCAGGTGCAAGTTCTGGGCAGCCTGGAGGGCTAGTGGACTGTGGACGGAGCTCGAAGCATCCAGAGGATCAGCCACACAGCAGTCATGGCCGCAGCACCCCATGGTCACTTCCCCGTGCATGAATCGCCCTCAAACAGTTGGATCAATAAAGCCTCCTGCAGCTCAGGCTCTGGCTCATCTCTTCCCACACTCACGGATATAAATACTCGCACAGAGCAAGTTCAGATGGGTGGCCCACAGAGAGGGCAACCCCGCCTGCAGGTGATGCCTGTGAGGGCAGGTGACAGAGAAAGGCTGGCCAGGTGGGCGTGAGGATCTGGGGCAGTGCCTGAAGAAGAGTAAGTGGTTCAGAGGAGGAAGGGACAAGACGTTCCAGAAAAGGAAGCAAGTGGTCAGGAGAGGGAGTGGCGGAGGGACAGATTAGGACGGGCCTCTATATCTAGCGGGTGCCTTTCCAAGACAATACCTATCCAGGACAATAGCTTTCCTAAACAATATCTCAAAGACGTGGACCAGGGGCCGGCATGAGATGTGGAGAATATTTCTCAGGCTGTTTCCTAGACTTATCCAAAGAAAAAGCAGAGACAGAGCCAGGTCAGAGCCCCAACAGGAGCCCTGATGAAGCTGAGAACCAAGAGCACACCAGGTTCCATGGGGGCATGACCAAAGGCAGAGGAGACCCTCCTCCTACCCTGGATCTCAGGATCTCCAACAGCCAAAGCCTCCCTGTGCCTGTTTCCCCAGCTCAGCAGTCTCCACTAAGGGCAGAGTGGTGTCCTAACCTTACACTCTGCCTGTCAAGTTCACTCGTGTTACCTTGCTCTGAGCCCTAAGCCCTCTGTCCTGGCCCTGCCCTCTGTCCTTGCATTCCACCAGGGCTCCTGGTCTGTGCTGAGCCTGGGAGCAGGGATCTCTCAGGCCTAAGCCATTGTCTTCATCACATAGACAGTGATCTAGAACCCACCGTCGTACAGAGCCACATTCTAGAGCTTAAGGGTTAGAACCCATCCCCAATTCTTGAAACCTCTTTGGGGGTGGGAGGAGAGAGGCAGAGGCCTTTCCCTCCATGCCCCTTTTTTCAGGAAATCCCTGGCACCGAGGTGGGTGTGACAGGACCGCCTCTGAGGAGGCTCGGGCCATAGGTTGCTCTAAGAGCTGCTCTTGGACCCGAGAGGTAAGGACCCTCTGGACTGTCTCCTCCCTGTCCCTCGCCACAGCCTTGGAGAAAAGATTGGAAATCCTCCCAATTGCTCAGTGCCCATTACCTACTTACACCCAGGGCCCCAACTCAAACCGTTCTTGGAGCCCACTCAGAGATAAGAATGATTGCCAGTGTAGCCAGCACAGGCAGCTCCCCTGAACACACCCGCTGGGTCTGATGTCCCTCCACCTTGATCTGGGAAGGGCAGAGTGGACACAATGGCCCAGACAGAAGCACCCCTTTCCCCCTCAGACTCTACTCCAGACCCTGCTGGGAAGGGGGTGTCTAGCACAGAGATGGGGGGGCAGGGCTTGCAGCACCAGGTTACCCTTCCATCCATGGACAGAACCAGACATGGCGGAAGAGGTGTGGGTGGGCAACTGGCGGCCCCACCGCCCCCGGGGGCCCATCATGGCCCTCTACAGCAGCCCTGGACCCAAGTACCTGATTCCACCCACCACGGGTAAGCACTGGTGAGCCTGGGAGGGCACCTGGCAGCCGTCGGTAGGCCTGGGGTGGGGCTGGAGACATCTGGCACTCAGCCATCACTCCCTGGACCATCGAATATCAGGGTTAGGGGAGTGGGGAGAAGGGTGGTACCTGAATTCCGATCACAAACCCCCACCCACAGGGTTTATGAAGCACACACCCACCAAGCTTCGTGCACCAGCCTATAGCTTCCGCGGGGCCCCCATGCTTCTGGCTGAAAACTGCTCCCCAGGGCCCCGCTACAGCGTGAACCCCAAGATACTGAGGACTGGGAAGGACCTTGGCCCAGCTTTCTCCATCTTAGGGCGTTACTGCTCCAAGACCACTCTGACCCCTGGTCCCGGTGAGCAACCCTGGCCCTGCCTCGGCCCTGCCCAACCTTGGTGGTGATGTACAACCTGGTGAGGTGAAGGTAGGAGGGGCCACAGCTGTCCCCTTTTGGTCACTTCTTATCCTATCCAAGCTTCCTCGGGAGAGCTGACAACCCCAGAGCAGCCTCACGCCCTAGAGCCCAACCCTGACCTGAACCTTTGCAGCCTGAGTCCCTACACCAGGCCACCTCAGCCTCCACCCTGTGGACACCTTCCAGGGTCTTTCCATCCTGGACACCCCAAGACACTGAACTCAGCTACCAGTACCTCAATGTTGGGGTCCTCCTGGAATCACCCAAAACAGACCAAGCGCTCCTGCATGGAAGACCCTCTCCTTCCCTGTACCCCTCCACTCCTTTCTTCCTCCAGGTGACTACTTCCCAGAGAAATCTACCAAGTACGTGTTTGACTCGGCACCCAGTCACTCCATTTCTGCTCGTACCAAGACTTTCCGCATGGATAGCACCCCAGGTCCTCAGCAGCCAGACTGCCCTTAGCCAACAGAGCCGGGAATGCGAGATGGAGTGGGTGAGGGAGGGAGGGAGGCCTTGCGGGTGGTCTTCTGAAGGCCAAGGCCGTGGGTCAGGAGGCAGAGGAAGTTTTGAGTACGAGACCCCATCCAGCAGGATACTTGGTGTCCTTGCACCTCACAGGTCCGGCTGCATACATGTTGCCCATGGTGATGGGACCCCACACCGTTGGCAAGGTCTCGCAGCCTTCCTTCTCCATCAAGGGCCGCAGCAAGCTGGGCGGCATCAGCGATGATCTGCACAAGGCAAGGGTCACCCACCGGAAAAGAGCCTGGTTTAACCCCAGAGAGATGTCTGCCTGGTCCCCTTCCATAAAATCCAGGTTATACCTGTCCGAGCTTCTGCTCAGTGCCCCTGGTTCTTCACCTCGGGAGACTGGTGGATTACATCCCAGTGACGAGCAGTTGTGAAAGTGGGAAGAATGAAGAGGCCAGGCTCAGAGACAACACTGATGAGGGCGGAGCAAGAAAGGGGTTTTAGGCAGTCTGATGGGAGGGATGGAGACCTGAGAAGGAAAATCACCTGGACGTTATTTGTGGGAGGAGGGTCCCAGCACATCTAAGATACATCTAAGATCCCAAGGTGGCAATGTGTCTGTCACAGGGATTCTGATCCCACGTCAACAGGGACAGTCACATGAAATGGCCCAGAAGCACTGAATTCGATCTCCTCGGGTGACCATTCTCTGGAGACAGAGGGGCTCCTGATAAGAGAATAATGTGGGGCCTAAAGACCACTGTCCAAATAGAGCCCTCTGCCATTTGTAGTTCTGAGACCACCGAATTCTCCCTCCCAGACTCCAGGTCCTGCAGCCTACCGCCAGACTGATGTGCAGGTGACGAGGTCCAAGGCTCCACAGTACACCATGGCTGCCCGCGTGGAACCTCCAGGGGACAAGACCCTCAAGCCCGGCCCAGGAGCCCACAGCCCTGAGAAGGTCTGAGAAGGGAACAGTTGGGGGGTGTAAGGGGAATAGAGTGAAGAGGGGTGTGTGGGTCGAGATGGTGTGTGGGTGTGTAAATGGACATTGCCTAAAAGAGGTAAGAGTAAGACAAAAACACAGCTCAGGGGCCGGAGCGATAGAACAGCAGTAGGGCACTTGCCTTGAATGCAACAGACCCAAGACAAACCCGGGTTCAATTCAGTGTGGTCTGCCAAGCCTGCCGGGAGCGATTTTTGAGCATGGTGCCAGGAGTAACCCCTGAGCACCGCCGGGTGTGGCCCAAAAACAAACAAACAAAAAGTTCAGTGAGTCAGGACGTCGGCCAAGGGGTGCAGTGTGTGATGAAACTTGTCCTAGTGGGGTAGGGAAAGGCCAGTGAACCCACAGCAGGTGGATACTGAGCATGTATCCTCAGAATGTGGCATTTCTGGGACCAGTCCTTTTCCCCAGCTGCGGCCATAGCCCAAGACACCAGTGACTGTTAACACTGTTCACTACATACCAGATCCTAGGATCAAATCTAGTAATATGGCCCTGTCGCCTTGACTCAGTCAGAAAGGTTCAGAAAAGACAGCAAAGTTACAATCAGCAGCCTGGGGCTCCGTTAGGGTGCAGGGGTTGGGGGGCTGGCTCCTCTGAAAATTTCTCCTTTCCAGGTGACGCTGACCAAACCCAGCGCCCCCAACATCACCTTTGGCGTCAAACATTCTGACTACATGACACCTCTGGTTGTGGACGTAGAATAAACCTGGGCCTAACCCCACCTCTCCCTCCCATCCTAAACGTCACAACATCCTATAGCCACACGAGTCCTTGTACCAGGGCCCAGAGTGCAACGGACTTATCCCTGTAAGACAGAGCACACTGATTGGCTCAATTGTGAGCAGTTATTTTTTTCTATGCTTTCCCATTTGCTAATCTTGTTCCCGATTGTGCCCAAGCTTTTTAATAAATCATGGATTTCACTAATTTTTTTTCCTTAGGGGTGTGGAAATCATTATTTTTCCAAAAGGTCACCATTGGTTATAGGTTGCCAATGCCAGCCACATTAAGTACTGCTTTCCAGGACCTGGGATCAGTGGGTAGGATAACTGGGAGTACTTTGCCCTTCTGATTCTTGGTGTCTTGCCTGTGGACTTAGGACCTGGAAGTGACTAATCTGCCTTGATTCTTCATGTTGTCCCATCCTTCACCGTGTGTGCATGTGTGGTAATTCCAAGTGGTGATAACAGTGTGGGGGCCACTCCTGGCAGTTGTCAACCAACCAGGCAAGAGCCTTAACTTGGGATATGGTGCTGCAGTGCAAGGGATTACCCAAGCCCCTGGTAATGTTCAGGAGCCTCCAAGGCTGTACCTGGTAATGCTTAGAGGAACACGTGGTGCCAGGGATCAAAGCAGGATTGGCCACAGGAAAGGTCTAAACCTTAACTACTACACCATCTCCCTTTCCTTTGTTGAGCACTCTTGCACCCCTCGGCTACCTGTGACTCATTCCACTCTGAGGGTTCTGTGGGCATCCCCTGGGATCTAAATTAGAGCCTATGACCATTGAGTAAAGCAGTGCTTCTCAAATAGTGGAGCGCGTCCCCCCCCCCGGGGGGGGGCACAAGATTCTGTAAAAGGGGGGTGCGTTTGACTTCAGCAAACATTGCCATAACAAGCTAAGCCCCGTGTTTATGTCTCTGTATGTCTCCAGAGCTGAGTTGCTGTGTCCTGCTTCAAATCCCGCTTCGAAAAGCTCTGCATTGCAAAATGTGCTCATTGTACCCATTAATCCAGACATCACCTCTGATTAAAAAAATCAGCTCAGATTATTTTATATATTTTTGTTTTGCAGGTTAAAGTTTTTTTTAATAAAGATACTATTCATAGTTGCACAGGGGGTGCGAAAAATGTTTTCTTCTTCCTAGGGGGGCATGACAGAATATAATTGAGAAGCACTGGAGTAAAGTAATGCTAATAATGATGAGTCAGGCCATATAACACATAAAGGAATCTGCCAGAACCCAGAGTTTCCTTTTATTCAGGGATTCTGAGAATGCTCAAGGTGTGGTAACACCTATGTCATGTGCAGGCCATCGGTTCAGCCGGGCCTTCTGTTCAAACCAGCAATAAGCATCAGATGCATGCAGAGGGTAACAGCTATAGTTCAACATTTCCTATCCAAGCCTGACAATGAGAGCACAGAAAGCTGCTCTGCCAGGCTGTGTAAATTCCGATCAGAACCCTGAAACGCTACTGCATTTAAGTGCTTACATTTTAAGGTAATGTTACATAGCAAAGGCTGTACAGGAAACACAGGAGGGCACGGGCACTGGGCTTGCGTCAGCGAAAGAGATGGCTGGGACTCTGGGGCAGCCCAAGTGCCACATCTGCAGGTCTTCACTCATGTGATTATGTCAGGGGAAGGAAACAAGGTGTAGGGCAGTGTTTTCCACCCTTTCATGCTTGAGGGACAGCACCTGTCTTACAGAGCAGTTTTTAGACCAGCCATTATAACCACGGCAATACAACAGTGGTTTTCAGACTTGCTACACATGTGCACCAGTCCCAGTCCCTGGACAGGTCAAGGTCTCCGGCCTACAGCATCAATGCTCACAGCAGGTCTGCAGGTCAGGGTCAATTCCAGACACAACTTATTTCATTAAGCCTCTATGGAAAGGTAAAAAGACAATCTACTTTGTCATGAGGTTGTTTGTTGCAAATTTTATTAAATGCCTTGTCCTTAAATGATGAGATAAAACTTGGCAGTCTGTCCTCACTGATCACCCAATCCTTTAGTTTTAATGGTCACAGCAACCAAAGCCAGCAGATCCCACTTATCCACGGAATTAGGAATTAGTGTACCAGGCTGAGAAAGGATGGTGAAGGCCCCACAGGAAACTGCTCTGACACAGTACCAGCAGAGTTGCCACTCCCCATCAAGGAACTATTGTTCCTAAAACAAGCAAAGCCAGAAAGGAACTAAAACCCAGTCCTCACTGAGAGGAGCCATGAAAATGAGAGGGAGATATGGAGAGAACATAGTACACAATGTTCTCAAAGATAAATGGCAAGGAGAACTTTGTGAAGCAGCCTCACAATCCAAGTTCATAGTCTGCTTCAGGCAGGAGCGGGCACAGTCTAATAAGAGCATCCTTAAGTGTGGACTAGCTCCTAAACCTGAGCCATGGTTAGAAACACATGGTATTTGCATTACACAGGGCTAACTCAGGTTTGATTCCCAGGATCCCAGAGACCCCCAAGCCTTCCAGGAGTAATTTCTGAGTGTAGAGCCAGGAGTAACCCCTGAGCATCACCAGGTGTGACTCAAAAACCAAAAGAAACAGTAAAGAAAAGGTGAGTGGGAACACGAAGCCTGGGCCTAATTGTAGCAGCATAACCTGTGGCAACTAGATGGGAGTAATAGCAGATAGCAATATGGTGTGCTTGGTGATCAGTGAACAAATCCCCATGATGAAGTTTAAAGTGAATTAAACAGCACGTACAAGGATACTGGAGAATGAGAAAGAACCTTGAGAGTCTACGAATGAAAATCCAAAAGGGCGCAGGAGAGCCAGGAGCAAAGTAAATTTGGGAGAAATAGCAAAGCCCCAGAGTTCTGGACATAGTGACTTTACTGGGTAAGCAGAGTACAGGCTAGAGGGATAGGACAGCTGGAAGAGAAAATGTGGCAGATTGTCCTCCTGTTCAAGTCTGAGGGGTGGTAGTCATGAGGTTGGCAGGGAAGAAAACTTTGTAAGGAGATAATGCCTGCTGGGTGGAGAGGGATGAGGAACAGCAATACCCAAAAGTAAGATGTCCAGAGTTAAAGACTAGTGCAAGGTGAGGCCTCAGAAGGTGACAGGCTTGAGGGTCCCTGATATTTAGTGACCACACATAGGGTGAGTTTAGATGGGTGGTCACTGACCGTGAGGCCTTTAAGAGTATGGAGTGGATCAGAAGGCGGAAAATACAAATTTGAAAAAGAGAAAACAGCCCATGATGTGTTTTTATGTGAGACTAGGGTTAGTGTTGGAGATGTGTGGGAAGGTGCTGCTGCTCTGGGTGGACGTGGAGTTAGTCATGAAGATGAGGGACAGGGAGAGAGGGGTGGGAGGGCAGTCTACACAAACTGGCGACAAGGGACATGGCTCACAGCTACATTCTTACCATAGGAAAGGGAGACTTCTTTGGGAAGAAGGGCAGGACTTGATGGAGGTAAAACAGTCCTGAGACCCTTAAGAAATAAATGACTTTTGGGTCCTTTGAAGAGTTCTTGGAGATTATCCATCTGTCTAGATCCAAAAATGGCCTCACATCCTGCCTGACTAAAATGCTGTTGGTACAGTTCCTAGAGTTGTAGTCTTCTGGAAACACACCTTTGATGAGATAGATCCTGAAAATATTTGTTTCTGCTCCAGGATAGTAACACAATCCAGCGGTATTGGTATTCAGGATGTGAACCTCTCTCTCGCAAGGCTAGTCCCCACTCCCACTCGTTCATTCACAACTCCTGCCCTTTGCAGGGGCATCATTTCAGTCAGAGAACTCAGGGCAAGTGCAGAGTTCTGCAAGTGGGACTCTTCATACTGCTTTGCCCATGCTTAGTTCTGGCAAAGAGGCACTGCCATTTTATGGCTAAGGACTCTTGATCAGTGGAAGTGAAGCCGATTCTAGGACAATGTCACATCCCCGTCCTGTGTCACATCTAGCCACTTGAGACGGCAGATACGCTTTACAAAGACAGGAAGAGGCTGAGGAACATCGAGATAGCCAAACTCTATGGCTGGGGAAGGTTTAGAATGAGGCGCAACCTGGCTCTGCTTGGCATCTCTAGCACTGAGGTTAGTGGAAAGGGCTAGACCTTGGTTTCCCCAAAGGAAAAAATCTCTGCACCTCTGGGTCACCCAACAAGAGCTCAATCAGAGGCGTAAGGAGGCTTCCAGATTCACAGGAAGAAAATTCCTAAGACACAATAATCATTTCAAGGTATTTTGTAGGAAAGTCCCCTGGAGCCTAGCACACAAGCCGGGGGGACCTTGGTTGTCCCACAGAAGCCAGCTTCCATCAGATCATGTCCTTGCTCTCGACACAAGGTGGTAGAGGATGAAGAAAGCCACAATCAGGCCAACAGCCATACTGCACAGAAGCTTCCGGTTGTCTCGCCCAGACCGTGCCATTGTGGAAAAACGCTTCACGCTTCCCGTGAGCAGGCCCGTCATGCCGGTGAAATCTGAGTCCTGAGGGAGGAATCCCAGTATGGTCAGAGAGGAGTAGGAACCGTGACCCACGTTAGTGCTGCAGAAGACAAAGGGGCTTGCTAGCGGATGATGTGAGGTAGAGTTGATCAAAATACTAGGGGCCGGTGAGGTAGCGGTGGGACATAGGTAAGGCGTTATGTCCTGCACACGGCTGACCTGGGACGGACCCGGCATCCCACAGGGTCCCCAGAGCCTGCCAGGAGCGATTTCTGAGCGCAGGGCCAGGAGTAACCCCCGAGCGCCGCTGGGTGTGGCCCAAAAACCCAAACAAAGAAACGAACAAAGTACCGGTAGACCTGGGTAGAGCCTTACCATTCCATCCAAATACCGGTTCTGGTCGTCCGCATCCCTGTCGATGTCCAGAGCCAGCTGGTCAGGACACAAAGGAGGCAAGTTCAGGCCAAAGCAGAGACACTAAGTAGCACCCGACCTTCCTTCAAAGCAGAATTTCCTGCTACAGTATTCTGGCCACACAAGCGCCAGCAGATGCAAAAGACCAATCTGTCACCTGGGTGTCACACCAGTGCAGCTACAGAGGGGATAGGGGACGATGCTGAAATCCCCAAGTATCGCCAACCTCAACCCCCCCTCGGATCCCTGCTCCAGGGTACCAGGCAGAGGTGGAAAAGCACAGAGGAGTTGGGAGTGATAGGTTGGGCATCTGCCTCGCCGGTTCTACATATATGACCTCCAGCCCCCAGCCCAGGAGGCGTGATCGCTGAGTGGAGTCACCGTTAGTTACCCCTGTGCGGGGCCGGGTGTGGCGATAAGATACAGAAGCGTCACTGACCGATTTGAGCCTGGTCACTTTGGAGGCCAGGTGGTCGGCCATCCGCTTGTTCTCCAGATCAAGAAGCTCCTCCACGGCGCCGGGGTTCTGGGCTGCGGAAAACAGAGACGCGGGGTGACGGGGCGTCTAAGGGGCGACTCCCGCGGGCCGCGGGGTCCGTCCCGCCTAGTCCTCTCCACTGGAGGGTCATCGGGGAGGCCCGGCACCCGCGGAGGTCCGTTCTGTTTTTCGGAGGCAAGGGCTGGACCCGGGTCTGGCGTGGCCCGAGCTCCCAGGATCCGGCTCTAAGCCAGGGTCTGCTCCCGCGGACGCCGGGCTCGGGGCGCCTCCCACGGAAAGGGTCCAGTCTGACCCGGGTGCGAGTTCGGGCAAGGCGGAGGGAGGGAGCGAGGGAGGGAAAGAGCGAGAGCCGGAGAGGAAGGCGAACTCTCGGGGCCTCCCGGGGAGGGGACGGGACGGGACGGGACGGGACGGGAGAGGAGGGCGGTGCCGCGGACGCGGGTCCCAGGCGCAGAGCGCGCGCCGGCGAGTGTCCGGCCGAGGCGAGCGGGAAGCGGCCGCCGGGCGCGGGATCGAGGCTCGGTCCCGTCCCGCGGAGGGAAGGGCGGCCCGGGGCTGGGGCCGGAGGGGCTCCGGGGGTGGGTGGGTCGCCCGCCCGCCCGCGCTCACCCCGGCCCCAGTCGGCCATGGCGCTCCGCTCCGGCCGCCGCCGCCGCCGCCGCCGCCGCCACCTCCGCCTCGGCCTCAGCCCGGGCCGCGGGACTTCCGGCGCCGCCCCGCCCCTTCCGCCGCGCCGGCCCGAGGAGAGAACCCCGGCGCGCGCCCCTCGGCGGGTCTCCGCGCGCCGCCGGCTTGCCGCCCCCTCGCGCCCCGCGCCCCGCGTCCCGCCTGGCGGGGGAAGGAGCCCGCCCCGGCCGTGCCACGCCGCGCCATCCCGCCCCGATCCCCGTCCGCATCCCCTTCCCCATCCCGGGCGAAGCTGGTCCGAGCCGCGCCGCGCCGCGCCGCCCCGCCCCTCGCGACGTCACGGCCCCGCCCCTCCCTCGGCCCAGTCGCGGCCCCGCGGCCCCGCCCCCGCCGACGTCGCGCTCCGCACGCACGCACGCCGACGTCACGCTCACGCTCACGCTCACGCTCACGCTCCCGTTCCCGTTCCGCACGCGCCGCCCCGCCCCGCCCCGCCCCTCGCGCCCCGCCCTCTCGCCCTCCCTCCCTCCCTCCCTCCCTCCCTCCGGCTCCGTCCGGGTCCGGGGCGCCATGGAGCCGCGGGCGGTGGCGGACGCCGTGGAGGCCGGGCCGGAGGACGCGGCGCTGGGCGCCCTGCGCGCGTACAACCGGGAGGTGAGCGGGCGGCGGGCGGGGAGGGGTCGGCGGCCGGGCGAGGCGGCGTCGGGGGCCGGAGGGGCCCCGAGCCCTGACGCCCGCCCGCCCGCCCTCCGCCCGCAGCACTGCCAGAGCTTCGCGTTCGACGACGCGCAGCAGCAGGACCGGCAGGTGGGTGGGGAGGAGGCGAGGCGGGCGGCGGGCGGGCGGGCGAGGGGCCCGGGGTCGCGGGCGGGGTCCGGGCCCGGTCCGAGCGGGCTCCCGCAGCGTCCTCCTCCTCCTCCTCCTCCCCTCTCGCCCCGGCAGCGGCTGGCGGGGCTGCTGTCCGTGGCGCTGGAGCGCGGCCTGCCGGGCGCGGGCCGCGGGGTCTGGCTGCAGAGCGTGCGCATCCTGACCCGCGACCCGGGCTGCCTGCGCCTCTTCGCCCGCGCGCGCAGCCTGCACGCCCTGGCCCGCCACGCGGGGCTCGCCCCGGACGCGGACGCCGACCCCGACGCCGACCCCGCCTCGGACCCGGACCCGGACGCCGCCGCGCTCGAGGCCCTCAAGTGCCTGTGCAACCTGGTGCTCCGCAGCCCCGCGGCGCAGCTGCTGGCGGCCGAGGCCGGGCTGGCGGCCGCGCTGATCGAGCGGGTGGCGCGCGCCCACGCCCGCGCCCACGGCCACGGCCACGACGTGCAGTTCTTCGACCTGCGCCTCCTGTTCCTGCTCACGGCGCTGCGCCCCGACGTGCGGCGGCGGCTGGCGGACGAGCTGCGCGGGGTGCGGGTGCTCACGGGCGCGCTGGAGCGGACGCTGGCGGCGGCGGCGGCGGCGGCGGGGGGCCGCGACTCCGACGACTCCGACTCCTCCGGGCCGCCCGAGCGCCTGCCCGCCCCGGAGACCGAGCGCGCCATGGAGGTCCTCAAGGTGCTCTTCAACATCACGCTGGACTCGGGCAAGCGGGACGCGGACGAGGTGAGAGCCGGTTGTGGGCGCGCGCGCACACACACACCCGCCCCTTCCGACTTCTGGGGCTCCGGGGAGGCCTCGTCACCTGCCCTGCGGGGCCAGGCGGAGGTGGCTGTCCTGCACGGAGCCCAGAGGGTGCCGGAGGGGGAGGCCGGCTGCACGCCTGGGACCTGACCTGTCAGTCCCCGGGCCCGTGGGCCTACTGGGCACTGGAGCAGCTCGGCAGTCAGCCCCAAGCCTGAGTGGGGCTCTCCCACAGAACCCCCTTTCTCTCTGGGCAGGAGGACGCCGCCCTTTTCCGGCACCTGGGGACCCTTCTGCGGCACTGTGTGATGATCACGTCTGCCGGAGACCGCACAGAGGAGTTCCACGGGTGAAGGCGGGCCCTGTGCTGGCTGTGAAGGACGGTGGTCCCCGGGCTCGGGTGGGGCCAGGCATCGTGTTTTCAGGGAGATCCAAGATCTGCTTCCAAGAGTCTAGAACTGCGAATGTGCCGCTATAGGGGCGGTGGCTACATGTACAGGCAGGATAGCCGTCTGCCTCTTTTACGCATCTGGACCTCGACAGCTCCTGGGTGTCCTGACACCTCAGGCAGGGCTCCTCGCACAGGTGGTAGAGTAAGGGGCGGACTGGCCGGCCTCACTCATCTCTCAGCTCCAGGTGTCACTACCTCTAGACCCTGGACAACAGGCTCACGTCCTAGGTGGTCTGGGCAGGGACCCCCAAGGCCCAAACTTGTCCTGACCCTCACCCTTTCTGTTCTAACCCAGCCACACAGTGAATCTTCTAGGGAACTTGCCGCTTAGGTGTCTGGACGTCCTCCTCTCTCTGGAGCTGAAACCAGACTCCCTGGAATTTTTGGGAATGAACATGGATGTGATCTGCGCCCTCCTCAGCTTCCTGGAGAAACGTCTGCACCAGGTGAGCGGAGTCTCTTCCCGCCCTCCTGCCCAAGTGGAAAGAAGTTGCCGGAATTGAGCAGTAGACCCATTTTCTCTGTCTTTATCTCTCTCTCTAGGGAGGTACACGAGGTTCCTTGGGTCTCTGACCCATACTATTGCTGTGCTCAGGCAGCACTTGGTGACAAGCATCACCTGTCCCTAGGCATCCCTAGGGCTCCTCAGATACTGCTACCCAGACCGTTTCCTGTGATGCAATCACAAACACGTTAGCAGACTAGGCTTCCATATGCTCCTCCGGGAACTTGACGTTTTTCAGGTGGCAGTGTTTGATACACAAAAGACCACATTGTACTGGGAGCTGGCCACAGTGCCTGCCTGATGTTGGACATACAGGTTATGACTGTCCCTATAGCTGCTGCTGCTGTTGGACCGGTGTCTGGGGAGGTACTGAGTGGTAAGGGAGGGTCTCCTGGAGAGAGACAGCAGCTGTCTCGTGCCTCTGAGGATCAGAGAAAGAGGGTTTTGTTTTGGTGGTTTTCTCATCACAACTTTGCTGTATGGTAGAGATTAGGCTCAAAGCTAAATGGGCTGTTTGCCTCAAATCACAGCGTGCAGGTTGTTCTCTCAGAGCTCGAGAGATCGTCAGGACCTCTCAAAGGTCCCTCAGCTGACTGATTACCGTGGGGCATCTGAGTTCTTGCTGCCAGGACTAGCTGGCATATGTGTTCCACATCCACCCCCTTCCTCGAGGTGGGAGGGACACAGTCCAGGTGACGGGGCCCCTCCACAGACACACAGGCTGAAGGAGAGTGTGGCCCCAGTGCTGAGCGTGCTGACCGAGTGTGCCCGCATGCACCGCCCTGCCCGGAAGTTCCTGAAGGCCCAGGTAGGTCAAAAGTGGGAGTCTGGAGGATGGGTTCTGGCCGGGCACTGACTGCCTTCCAGGCCCAGACTGAGGAAGGGCTATTTCGTCTCCAAGGTGCTGCCCCCACTGCGGGACGTGAGGAACCGTCCCGAGGTGGGAGAGCTGTTGCGGAACAAGCTCGTTCGTCTCATGACCCACCTGGACACCGACGTGAAGAGGGTGGCCGCTGAGTTCCTGTTTGTCCTGTGCTCAGAGAGTGGTGAGTTGGGGGGGGGGGGCCGGCCCCAGGCTGTCCCTCCAGAGCCATGTCTCCACACACACTCATCTCTTTCTTGCCCTTCAGTGCCCAGGTTCATCAAGTACACAGGCTATGGAAATGCTGCGGGCCTCCTGGCTGCTAGGGGCCTCATGGCAGGGGGCCGGCCTGAGGGCCAGTACTCAGAAGATGAAGACACTGACACGGATGAATATAAGGAAGCAAAAGCCAGGTATGTGGCCCTCGTCAGGACCCCTGGAGTGGGTAAACCCCCAGTTCCAAAGTTAGGAATATTCGCAGGATATACTGTTAAGAAAACGGGAGCTTACGGGTGAGAAGTTTGGGTGGTCACAGTGATCCAGAGGAGCTGGTTAGCTGCTATTCCTGGCTGGGGGAGCATCTTCCTGCTGTTCCCTTTCCGTGGAAAACGGTCTCTATCCATCCCCAAGCAGGAAGATAGGAGACTCCACTGACTTCCTGCCTCCCCTGGTATCCCTCAGTCACTCATTAATGCTTTCCCCATGCCCCCTTTCCTGGGAAATAGTATAAACCCAGTGACCGGGCGGGTAGAAGAAAAGCCACCTAATCCCATGGAAGGCATGACGGAAGAACAGAAGGAACACGAAGCCATGAAGCTGGTGAACATGTTTGACAAGCTGTCCAGGTGGGTGATGCCAGGGTAGTAGACGAGAGGACTCAAGTCCCTTGGAGGTGGGCCTGAGGGGGCCGGAATTCTCAAGACTGAATTTCTAGGGGCAGGGGAACAGCACAGCAGGGAAGGCTTTTGCCTTGAACATGGCCAACTTGGGTTCCATCCCCAGCATCCCTCGGAGTCCCCTGAGCGCCTGCTGGGTGTTGCCCAAAGGTTGCATTTCCTTACAGGCTATACCTGCCGGTGCTTAGGCAGCTACTTCTTGCTCAGAGCTCCCAGTGTGGTACTTTGCCAAGCACATCCACTAGCCCTTTCGGTTACCTCCCCAAGGCTGTGTCGTTAAAGTAGAGCCTACCTGCCCTGGTGGAGAAAACCCTCCGAGGATAAATCAGTTGATTGAAATGAGGAATGCCCCTTGTACAAAAGAAAACTGAAGCTTAGGGAAACTTCAGAGACGCTGGACTAGTCCGCAGTATCTTGGAGGCCGATCAGTACACTTCCCCCTATAGATGGAGGCAGCGTGGTGACCCCGATATTGCTGTGCCTGAGCTCCCCCCCCCCATCTCCCATTTCTCTCTTAGACACAGAGTCATACAACCCATGGGGATGAGTCCCCAGGGGCAGCTCACACCCTTGCAGGATGCATTATGCGAGACCATGGAGGGACAGCTCTCCTCGGACCCTGACTCAGACCCTGACTGAAGATGCAATGGTCCCCACTTCCCCTTCAGAACTGGTGCTGCCTCCAGATACGCCCTTGGGTCGTGACCAGGGGTCACACCTTCCTCTTTTCTCTCAACTTTTTGTTCCTGCTTTGCCACTGGTCCAGTTTCTCTTCTCTAGACCTGTGGGGACTCATCCTGCTATGTGGAACTGGGGTTTTTGCCAATGAAGTGGTTTCCTTTGTGTGTGCCAAGAGGGCTTTGTGCTCAGGCAACTGCCAGGAGGCAGGACTGAACTGAAGCACTGCCGTGGGGTGCATTGCTGAGCTAGAGTGTCCATAATGCCAGGGTCCTCCTGGTGCTTACAGAGCACTTCACTTGCAGCCTTTCCAGTGGCTGAGACCATAAATAAAATGATTTTGCACCACACCAAGACATCCTAGAATAACACTGATAGCGCATGTGTGAAGTTTAAGTGTTAGGCATGTGAAGCAGAACTGGAAACTAACTTCTTTCTAGATCCCAGCACCACTGTGTCTTGTATTCCAAGTGAGGCCACTAAACTGTCCTGAGGAGTTTTGTGTCAGTGAAATCTGTTGTGGACGCATAACTGGGATCATTGCTCAAGGCGGGGAGCCAGAGGGCATGGGGGAGACTAAGAGGCAGACAGGTACTGGGATATACTCAGCCTGGCAGAAGTGATCTGTGCAGCAGAGCTAGGACATGTGACAGATTCTGCCCAAGATGTGTCCTGAGCTCTGGTGTAGGAGCCCAGGAGCCAGCCAGGGTTTCTAAGGAGAAATGCCTTCCCTGTCCTGTAGATCCATCCTAATGGAGAATGAGGACAAGTAAAAGTTTATTAAAGTAATTTGGGAAAAGGAGGTATGATAGATTGTGTCACGGTCCATAGGAAACCTGCCGTGAAGGCTAGGGGATGCTCTGAAGGTCTTTCCCAGTCTCCAGGCGGAACCCAGAGGCTGTTTTCAAGTCCTCGTTCCTCAATAGGAGACTTCCACATTCCACCTGGTCACCTTTCTACATTCACTGTCAATTCCTGCGTTCCCTTTGAGGAGACAGAAATAAAGGAATGTCTGACTTTGTTTGCTTGCTTATTTTTCGGGGCACACCTGTAGTGCACAGGAGTTAGCTCCTGGCTCTGGACTCAGGAATCACTCCAGTCGGGCTTAAGGGACCATGAGGACTATATAGAATGCGGGGCTTGGAACCCAGTCGCTGAAAGCAAGATAAACGCCCTACCAGCTGGAATGTTACTCTAGCTCTGATTTTTTTTTTTTTTCTTCTGGGATTGGAGGCACATCCAGCAGCAATTACTCTGCTCAGGGTTTGCTTCTGGCTCTACAGTCAGAAATTAATACTGGCGATGCTAGGGGTACTGTATGAGATGCTGGGGCCCAGGTCAGCTGCATGCATGGCAAACCCACTGTGCTATGGTTCCAGTCTCTGAATTTTTTTGTTGTTGTTTTGGTTTTGGGCCACACTTGGTGACGCTCAGGGATTACTCCTGGCTATGTGCTCAGAAATTGCTCCTGGCTTGGGGAACCATATGGGATGCCAGGGAATCAAACCACAGTCTGTCCTAGGCTAGCACGGGCACAGCAGACACTTCCTGCTTGTGCATACTGCTCCAAACTCAATGCCTGATTTTTCTATAAAACTATTTCATGCCAAACGTACAAGACATACTTTCTCTAAAAATATCCCTACAAGGGCTGGGCTGAAACTTGGCAGTAGTGGATTTGCCTTGCATGTGGGTTAATATCGGGATTCAATCCCCAGTGTGGCTACATGATAACCCCACACGAGATGACCCACATGCTGCATTAATTTGGGACCTACCTGATGAGCCTCAACTGGGCCTAAGAGGTAAACCTTTCTGTGTCCCACTTTGGGCCACCACTGCTGGCGCTCAAGGGAACCAGCTGTCATGGGGGGGGGGGGGTGCTGAGCCCAAAGCATTTGCTTTAGACCTTCGTCAGCCTGAAACAATCTTCCCAACGTGCTATAACAGTCCTTGAGGTGGGTCTCAACACAGCGAAGTATCAAGTCTGGGGTTCTGGTTGAAGGTCGAGGGTCACCATCAGAAGAAAGTTTGGGCATCAAGAGCTTTAACCAGTGAGAGTTAAAGGAACAAACCAGCAGGTTTTTGGCCCTGGGCAGCCTCGGACAGACAGCTTGTTCTGGGAGCAGGCCTTCCTCCAATGCGGAACTCTGGTTCTCATGTCTGGGGAGCGGATCCAGTCGAGTTAAATACCTTCCCACATGTTCTTCAGGGATGAGATCTCAGAAATGAACTGTGGTCCCATTTGTGGGGACAGGGAAGGTAGTCATCAATCTCGTCTGTGCTATCTGTTGAACTGAAACACAAACAGAACAGTTATTTACAAACACCAGGGCATGGGGCCAGAAAGATAGTACAGTAGATAGGGTGCTTGCCATGCAGTTAACACAGATTCGATCCCTGGTAGCCCTTAAAGTTCCTCAAGTCTAGCATGTGTGGCCCTGAACACTATTGGGCATGGCCCCCCCCCATCCCCCCCCCAAAAAACAAAGAAAGATAGGCCTGAGCTCCAACTATTCTGTTTTCCCTCTGGTGTTTGGGCCACACCCGGTGCTGCTAGAGGGGCCCGTATAGTGCTGGGGCCCAGATGCTTTGCATGCAGGAAGCCTGCTGAGCTATCTAGCCCTCAAACACTTCCATAAAAGATATTTTTCTGATGCTAGAGAAAGAGTACAGTGGGTAAAGTGTTTGTCTTGCATACAGCTGGCCTGGATTCAGGTTATATCCCAGTATCCCACATGGTCCCCTTCAGTACAACAGAAATGATTCCTGAGTGCCAAGCCAGAAATAAGCCTGAGCAGGGCCGGAGAGATAGCGTGGAGGTAAGGCGTTTGCCTTGCATGTGGAAGGACGGTGGCTCGAATCCCAGTATCCCATACGGTACCCTGAGCCTGCCAGGAGTAACCCCTGAGTACTGCCAGGTGACCCCCAATAAACAAAAAAGAAATAAGCCTAAGGTATGGCCTCCAAAAAACAGGATCTGGAGCACAACGGTAAGGCATTTGCCTTGCATGCAGAAGGATGGTGGTTCGAATCCCGGCATCTCATGATTCCCCGAGCCTGGTGGGGACGATTTCTAAGCATAGAGCCAGGAGTAGCCCCTGAGCACTGTCAGGTGTGACACCCCCCCCCCCAAAGAAGCAAAACCCAAAAAATATCTGCTCTTGAGCCAAATTAAGGCAGATGCTGGCAGATCTGAGAACACTGGATGATGGAAGGGAGAAAGGAGGGGTTTTTGGTTTTTGGTTCATACCTGGCAGCACCCAGGGATTACTCCTGGCTCTTTGCTCAGAAATCGCCCCTGGCAGGCACTGGGGACCATATGGGATGCTGGATTTGAACCATTATCCTTCTGCATGGAAGGCAGACGCCTTACCTTCAAGCTATCCGGGCCAAAGGGTTAAATTCTAGTTGTTTTTTTGTTTGTTTGTTTTGTTTTGTTTTGTTTTTTTTGGTTTTTGGGTCACACCCGGTAGTGCTCAGGGGTTACTCCTGGCTATCTGCTCAGAAATAGCCCCTGGCAGGCACGGGGGACCATATGGGGACACTGGGATTCGAACCAGCCACCTTGGGTCCTGGATCGACTGCTTGGAAGGCAAACGCCGGGGCCCCAGAGGGTTAAATTCTAATCAAGATGTGCTGAAGAAGTTGGGCCGGAGAGAGAGCACAGTGATAGGGCGGTTTTTGCCTTGCACGCGGCAGAGCTAGGATAGACATGGGTTCGATTCCTAGCATCCCATATAGTCCCCCAAGCCTGCCAGGAGCGACTTCTGAGCCAGGAACCCCTGGCCACCACTGGGTGTGGCCCCAAAACAAAAGAAAACAAAAAGATGTGCTGAAGAAGCACAGCTTTCTCTAGGAAAGTAACTCAAACCTACAATTTCATCACAGTTTGGGATAGCAATTCTCTTTAAATTCCCTAAAACTAACCTACTTTACATGAATTGCAATGAAACTAAAAAATAAACAAGTCAATCAGACTGATCAGAGCAAGAAATCCACGGCTCTGTGAATGTTATGCTCCTCCCAACTGAGGGTGTGTTAGCTGGATTCTTTTTTATACTTCCAGTGACCAGCATCTGGTTTTGTTACTGGAAGGTACTATTGCCTACCACAGAGGACAAATGGCACAGCCTGAAACAACCTCTGGAATCGCAGGATAAAAATAACTGGCCAAATGCCTACTATGTGTAATACAAACAGTAAATGCTAAGTTTCATTTCTTAGTAAGTTCTGTACTCATCTCTGGTTCAATCTTGGTTAGAAGCCAGGCTGTAGCCATGCTGGGTGCATTTTTTGTTTCTCAGAAGAGGAGAGAAGGGGCCGGAGAGATAGCATGGAGGTAAGGCGTTTTGAATGCAGAAGGACGGTGGTTCGAATCCTGGCATCCCGTATGGTCCCCTGTGCCTGCCAGAGTCAATTTCTGAGCATTGATCTAGGAGTAACCCCAGAGCACTGCTGGGTATGACCCAAAAACCAAAAAAAAAAAGAGGAGAGAGGAAGACTGAACACACAGAGGAGGGGTTTTCAGGCCAGGGATTTAGCCTTGCAAGTGTGCTGCACTGGGTTTGGTCTTCCACACCACATGAACCTCCAGTTCTGCCAGGTGTACCTCCCCCCACACATGTGAAATAAAAGTGAGGACTTCCCAAGACAAGTGTTTTGGGGCAACAAGCAACAAGAAGAAGGATTTCTAGTGAAATCCCTTTGGGCAGTTGTTTTGGTTTCCTTTTGTTTGGGGACAGCGGGCATCCAACAATGCTCAGGGCTTGCTCCTATCGGCTCAGGGATTGCTCTGACAGTGCTCAGAGGAGTTTGGAATGCCAGAGATTGGAGCTGGGTCTATAAGGCAAGTCCCCTACCGAATGTATTACCTCTCTCAACCCTTTGAGATTTTCTTGCCTGTAATAATAAAAAGCAAGCTTTGGGGCAACTGGACTTTGAAGACTACCTGCTGACATGCAAGCAGCACATGCTACTTGAGCAACTTGGAAAACTGCATTTTCTGGAACTTCATTTGCTTAATGGTTTGAAATCTAGAGTCATGAAGCCCATTGGCTTTCTGCTTTCAGCGGGCTAGAACAGTGATCTTCCTGAATAACCGCTCGTGGCTTCACTTTACGTAGGTGTGGAGAACTTCAATCTCCAAAGTCCTCGACCCTGTATCACACCAGACTCAGGCTAGGTCTTAGCTGGGAGCACACTGGTGCTGGTCTTGCTCAGGAAGTGTCTGAGAGTGCCCAGAATGCCTGATCTACAACCTGCTCTACCACTTGAGAGCAGGTACGTGGTGTCACTTTCACCTCCAAGTAGAAGTAATAAAAATCAATATTAGAGGGGTCTGAGAGAGAGCACAGCGGTAGGGCATTTGGCTTGCACGTGGCCAACCCAGGCCAGACCCGGGTTCAATTCCCGTCATCCCATATGGTCCACCGAGCCTACCAGGAGCAATTTCTGAGCAAAGAGCCAGGAATAATCCTTGAGTGCCACTGGGTGTGGCCAATATTAGATCCATCAGCACACAGAATTAATGCTAATATTACCTAATACTGTCACTGTTTTAGTTTCCGTTTGTTTGGGGTGGGGGGAAGGCACCTGTGCTGCTTAGAAGTCAGGAAACCCTTGCAGTTACTCTGAGCCAGCAACCCAGCAGAGGCCCTAGGATGTGGTTCTGCAGTGCCAGGAATTACCAAATTGCCTCAGAGGTGCTCAGGGGCACCAAGGTCCACACCAGCAGCTGTGGGGATCAAGTCTGAATTGGCTGTGCTCCAGGCCTGCATCTTCATCTCAGTACCCCCCGCCCCTTTCTCTGCTCTAGACAAACAGTCAGAGAAAGGTCTGTGCCAAGCTCTGTACCTTCCCAGTTTCCTGCTGGACAAGGCTCCGCAGCTCTTCCGTCCACCCCAGAAGCTCCGCCAGCTTTTCCACGTTCTGAACCAAATCTCCCAGTAGCATCACATCTTTGCTTCGGGGACCCCAAGCAAAGGACCCCACCAAGTCCTTGTTGATGAGCAGTCGGGGTACTGAGCTCCACACAGCCTCAGACAAACTGGCGAAAGGTTCCACCTGAAAAATTGCACAAGTGATGGGGACACTGTTGCCTTGAAGCCTCCCAGGGCCCTTCATGCCACTCTCCAAGGGACAGCGTGGGAGGGTGAGACAGACCTTCAATCCCGAGAACACTAAAACCCATTTCCCTTCCTCTTACTGCCAGCAGCCTCGTGTCCCCTTCTCTGAACCTCCCTCTGGCTCAGATCTGCTCACATATGGTCATGTAGGCTTCCAGAACCATCAAGTTCGGTTCCTTCTGCCTGTCTTCCAGCAAGTAGCCCCTGACTGTCTCCCCCAAACATGCTACTCTCCCAGCCCACGCTTCAGATGACACAGAATTCAACCCAGGTCTCACAAGAAGAGCCAATGGGGCTGTGATTGTGCTCACAGCCTGGGCGGTTACAACCTTTCAGTAGCCTTTACCAGACAAGCAAAGATGTTAACTCAGTGCTACTGAGTTTCCAAATGAAATCTTTCTAGAGTAATTATGGAAAGATGGACAGACTAATCAAGAGTTAACTCATGATCCAGAAGGAAAAAAATGCTTAATTTCTGTCTTTCGATGAAAACATATCAAAACAATGAAAACTTTAAATGCTAACAAAACAGTTCTTGAAGAAAATTTAGGATTTGTTACGTAAAAGATAAGGAAGAATATTTTAGGCACAGCTACTGAATTTAAATAAGAGAAAGTAAAGGAGGGGCCGGAGAGACAGCACAGCGGTGTTTGCCTTGCAAGCAGCCGATTCAGGACCTAAGGTGGTTGGTTCGAATCCTGGTATCTCATATGGTCCCCCGTGCCTGCCAGGAGCTATTTCTGAGCAGATGGCCAGGAGTAAACCCTGAGCACCGCCAGGTGTGGAACGCCCCCGCCCCCCCCCAAAATAAAAGGGGTTGGAGCGGCGGTGCAAGTAGGGTGTTTGCCTTGCATGAGCTAACCTAGGATGGACCACAGTTTGATCCCCCACCGTCCCATATGGACCTCAAGCCAGGAGCAATTTCTGAGGGCATAGCCAGGAGTAACCCCTGAGCATCACCAGTTGTGGCCCAAAAACCAAAACAAAAAAAAAAACAAAAACAAAAACAAAAAAAAACCCCATAAAAACAGGGCCGGGCGGTGGCGCTGAAGATAAGGTGCCTGCCTTACCGCGGTTCTATCCCCTGTGCCCCATATGGTCCCCCAGGCCAGGCCAGGGGAGACTTCTGAGAGCATAGCCAGGAGTAACTCCTGAGCGTCACTGGGTGTGGCCCAAAAACCAAAAAAAAAAAAAAAAAAAAATTTCTTTGGGGCCCAGAGAGATAGCATGGAGGTAAGGCGTTTACCTTTCATGCAGAAGGTCATCAGTTCAAATCCCCGGTCCCATATGGTCCCCTGTGCTTGCCAGGAGCAATTTCTGAGCACGGAGCCAGGAAAAACCCCTGAGCACTGCCAGGTGTGACCCAAAAACCAAAAAAAAAACAAAAAAAACAAAAAAAAAAAACCATAAAAACAAATCCAATATATTAATTGCAAAATCATTTTGCTTTCCATTACAAACAACTGAAAACTTTCCTAACCACTTGCAATTCAAAGAGCTAAACAACTGAGCCCTATCAGGAATAATCCCTGAGGTATGAATCAGTTGTGCAGTTCAAAAAAGTCTTTTCTTTTTTTCTTTTTTTTTTGGTTTTTTTGGGTCACACCCGGCAGTGCTCAGGGGTTACTCCTGGCTCCATGCTCAGAAATTGCTCCTGGGCCCGGGAGATAGCATGGAGGTAAGGCGTTTGCCTTTCATGCAAAAGGTCATCAGTTTGAATCCCGGTGCCCCATATGGTCCCCTGTGCCTGCCAGGAGCAATTTCTGAGCATGGAGCCAGGAGTGACCCCTGAGCAATGCCGGGTGTGACCCAAAAACAAAACAAAACAAAACAAAACAAAAAAAAAAAAGAAA
>PVKC010005853.1:0-32317 GCA_004027635.1 Crocidura indochinensis | reverse complement strand
TGAAGACAATCATGCTGAGTGAAATAAGCCAGAGGAAGAGAGCTAGCCATAGAAGAATCTCACTCATCCTTGGGGTTTGAGAAAAATAAAAGATAGTATGTTAATTATACCCAGAGACAATAGATATGAGGGCCAGAAGGACCAGCTTGTGATATAAAACTTACCACAAAAAGTGGTGAGTGCAGGGAGAGAAATAACTACACTAACAACTACTATGAAAATGATAGTATGAGAGAGAAATAGAATGCCTGTCTCAAAGACAGACAAGGTATGGGGAAGGAGGGAAATGGGGGACAGTGATAGGGGGAGTTGCACTTGTGAAGAGGGTGTGTGCATTTTATGACTGAAACTCAATTATAAACATGTTTGTAACCATGGTGCTCAAATAAAATGTTTTTAAAGACTAGTGAAGGGGTAAGTTGAGTATTGGACACAAAATACTGAGTTGGGGGCAAGACACCTCTAATTTTCTCCCTGGAGGCAGCTGAAATCCTGAGCTTCTCTCCTCTAGCATAGCTTTTGCCTTCGATTCTGAGAGGTAGGAAGCTGGCTGGGAAGTGGGTTGGGATGAACCAGGGTCGTGGTGGGATGTCCCTGTCACTGTCACAGTCCAATCCTGCCCTCACTTTTCATGCCTCAGGTTTCTGGTCTGCAAATTGGGCATCTCTTTCCTTGCTATGAAGAAAAGGTGAGGATGAAAGAAGATGGCCAGAGAGTGCCCAGAGGCATGTCTATGTGAGCCACTTCAGATTGACTGAAGTTCACAATGGGCATCTGAGAAGAATTTGCTGGGACTTCAGGTCTCTGAGGTGGGCTGAACCCTTATGTTTCAACATTGCCTCAAGGAACCCCAAGCAAGTCACTCTTTTCTATCCTAGGTTGCTGGGATGGGAGAGTGCCTGTCCCTTTGCAGTTTCCAGGCAGCCTTCTATGTGCCTTTCTGCAGTGACCCCATCTAGACTAATATTTGTTTTTAGATATGTTTGGGGGCCACACCTGGCTCTCCGCTCAGGAGTGATTCCTGGTAGTGCTCAGGGGACAGTGTTGGGGTCAGACTACGTGCAAAATAAGAGTCTTCTCCAATGTACTTTCTCTCCAGCTCTACTGGCCCTTCGGTGTCACTCAACCATAACATATTCCTCAAGGAAGTTCTGGAATCTTAGAGTGGACACCGAGAAGGGAAAGAGCAGGTCTGCTTGTTTGTGGGAAAGGCTGAGGACAGGCCCTCATGGTTAAAGGATAGATCCAAGGGGACCTAGAAGGTCAACTGGGTCAGACAAGGATTGCTAGTTATGATCAATCCCATGCTCCTCTTAGAAGATGTAGTGGCCAGAACCATGAGGGTGGCAGGAATGCATAAGGGTGGAATAGGGTTTGGGAATGTGGGTAAGATTCTAACCCCCAGCCCTCACCCAGGATTCAGTCACACCCTGATCATGATTGAGTCCTCAAGTAACTCTGGACCTCTGAACTCTATTCCCCTCCCTCTCCCAAGATCTCAGTTTCCCCATTTGTAAATTGAAAATGGTACAAATGGAGAGTGTATTGGGTTGCCTCTGACTGGGTTGTCACTGATATCAAAAAGCAAAGCTGAGTACCAGAGCAATGGCACAGCAGTAGGGTGTTTGCCTTGCATGTGGCTGACCCAGGATGGACCATGGTTCAATCCCCGGCATCCCATATGGTCCCCCAAGCCAGGAATAACCCTTGAACATCACCAAATGTGGCCCCAAAACAAAACAAAAACAAAAAGCAAAGCTGATGTGGAGACCGGTCTGGAGTGACCCTTTCCTCCAGGTCTCACACTTTCCTCAAGCATCTGATACCATATCATTTCCTCAGATGTTTTGTGGAAAGGCTTGCCTGGCTTTGGGTGGGTGGGTCTGGGCAACGTGAATGACAGAAGGGAATCTAGAAATCTGAGTTCTGCTCTCATTTTCTCAACTTGTGGTCCAGTTATGGGAAAACTATTGAACACATTTGAGCCTTGTTGTTTATATCTAAACTTGTAAATCTGTGAATATAACAACTCCTTTTGGTGCTCTAAGCCAACTCAAGTGAAGGATTATAAGTAGCCCTCAAGAGCCTCAGGAGAGGAGAGACAATATCAAGGCCCCAGCTTAGGGGTGACCTGAAAGAGACAGAACTGGACTACTGTAGGGTTGTAAATGGGAATTGAGTAATTGAGTAATGGAATAGGTGAGAGGGGGTGGATGTCAAAGAGCAGCTCTGGCAGAGATAGGGGGCCCAACACAAGACCAGTACTTCTTAGAATTTGGTTATAGCCATTAGATTGCTGAACATATGCAATATTAATGAATTGGTAGATTGAGCGAGTCTTTTAGTCTGGGGAGAGGTAGAGGGAGAGGGAGAGAGAGAGAGAGAGAGAGAGAGAGAGAGAGAGAGAGAGAGAGAGAGAGAGAGAGAGAGAACCAGGCAAACACCAGCCTTTCTCTCACTTGGTTGTGGCATAGGGTTATGAGGGACATGCAGTATTTGCAGTATATGCAGGTCTTCTTTCTGCTCTTTGCTATGTTTGCTATTTACCTAATACCTCCCTTCCCAGGGGTGGGACTTTTGTTTTTTAATCTGGGAGTCTTGCAACACCCCAGGGAGGCGGGGAGGTGACAAGGATCCTTATCAGGGGTGGGGTTACCCCATTTTTGCTTTGCTTCCTGTTAGCCTACAGTCTAGATTTTCTGGGGCAGTTTGATTTCCACCTCTGGCCCGTGGAGATGGTCAATTTTGCTATGTAATTATTGTCAGGAAAAAAATGGTAGGTCCAATATTCTATACGTAAAATCATTAGCTTAATAAGGTATCCCTTGGCTTTTAACTTTATTTTTGGGGGTGTGGGGGATGAGTTGGGCAATGCACCTATCAATGCTCAGGAACATAGTCTGCACAGGACTGACTCATGGTGATGTACAGAGAACCATATGCAGTATCAGGGATTCAAATCAGGGCCACAGCCAACTGCAAGGTGAATGCCTAACCTCCTGTACTACTCTCTGGCCCCATATCCTGTTCCCAGCTTTTAGAAGCAGTTGATGATCTTTCCTGGGTTTTCTCAGCTACCTGAGGTTGCATGTCTCAAAGTTTGTCTTGGAAGATAAAGCAGGGAGATGACTCAAATCCAGGTATCTCTGGGAACTTCACAGCACTATAAAGAAGTGAGCTAGTATTTGTCTAGCTCTGCTGTTTCTCAGCTTCCAGCCTCTTGCAAAGTATTGCATTAAGTTCACAATTATCTCAAAATATCATATTGTTTGATCATCTGTGGAAGAGGTGGATCGACTACTTGCCAGGCATCTTTGATTTTAAGGATCTTTTCTGCAATTTGAGATCTCGGTCTTAAGCAAAATATTCTCTGAGAAGAGCTCCAAAGCAGGAGAACTTTATCTCTGGATGCCTGCCTTAAACATGCCCCAGAGACAGTCTTTTGGGGAAGCTTTAGAGACCTGCATACTATAGCCCCCAGACCCTCCACTGATTGCTCTAATGTCTCCCTCTAGCCCAAGTTAGAGCAACAAAATTCAAGTAGCTGCACTGGACCTCATGTCCCTACTTCCCCAGAAAACCGCACTTTTCATCAGGGCAATTCCCAGCAGCTGCCCAGGATGAACAGAGGAAGCACAGCTCCTGGTTGTGTTGGAACACGTGAGTTCTTGTGCATGGTCTTCTCTATCATCCTTTGGGAGGAAGCTCCAATTTCTCTTCTCTGGGACAGCAGGAATGCTGGTATTTCTTCGAGGCCAAGGGTTTGCTTTCTTCTTGAGGGTCTTGGGGATTGCACAGCTGATCATGTTTCATCTTGGCACGGGCTGTTAGATGCTTTAGGGCCAAATTTGTGGCCCACCCTAGCAAATGGATCAAAGTTTATGGTATGTTTATTTTGTATTAGTCCCATCCTTGGCTCCAGTTTATGGCTTTACTCTTGCTCTTAGAGGTTTTTTCTTTCTCACCTGTTTTTAATTTATGGCATCTTGCTACATTTTATGTGGCCTTTCAAGCTGCCTGAAAGCCTTTGGTGGGATAGGGGTGTATATACAAACAAACAAACAAATGGATATTCTGTCTTATGACTAGAAAACAGACCATAATTTGGGGATTTGGGAAATTGGGACCATAGAGCTTAGCCTGTCTGGACATCCATTCTTTCACAAGAGCAGGCAGACTGATGAACTGTGAACAAAACAAGCATGCACTCTCTTGGGAGTGGAGAACTATGAGTAAAAGCCAGTTGATGCCTGGGCTGCAACATAGAGAAAGCAGGTGTGGGGCTAAGGGGCACAGACAGCCTGGCTAAGGCGAAGTCACTGAGAGATTGTTATACTGAAGAAAAAGGAAGGTGATTGGAATGCCTTTGGAGGGAGAGATTTCAGCCAGGCTGGGTGGCAGGTAAGAATGTTGAATGAACTTAGCTGGGGTTGCTGGAGCAGAGAGTGAGGAGGACCATGGCTGGAGCTGAGGAGCTAAGACTCAATTCAGGAAGGTCTTTCAGGCCATTGGGAAGAGGTGCTGTTCATTGAGAAGAAGCTTTATTTATTTTTTTTAGGATTTTTTTTAATTTAAAGAAAATGCATCACAGTTGATCATAATACATTTGTCTCTAAATAAGTGAAAGCAATTATTGAAAAAAGTAGAAAGAAAAAAGATAAAAGAGAAGAAAAATAAAGTAGCAAGTAAGCACATTTGTGAAAATTATTGTATCTCCAATAAAGTCAATTAATACAGTGCAGAGAGTTTAGTAAACTCTTGTTAGCTGTCCATTCAGTTAAAATGCGTATCTGCCTCACAAATTGAGGGGGAAATAATGGAGGGCACCAAGACCAAACAGTTGTATGAACATTGAGTACAAATAAAAAATGATCAGACATAAACACCAAATCCAAAGCCAACTACAACAGAACTGATACCCAATCTACAACAAGCTAGACACAGAGGGGACCACTTATTCTAGCAGCTTGGGGGGCAAAGGAGGGGGATATGGATGTATGCTGGGAACAGGGGTGGAGAGAGGACAACATTGGTGGTGGGAATGGCCCTGATTCAATGTCACTATGTACCTAAAATACTACTGTGAAAGATTTGTAGTCTATTTTGGTCAAAATAAAAATTATTAATAAAAATAGTAAATATACAAATACCATAATCAAATAAAAATAGGTGTTCTGTGGGGCTGGAGCGGTGGCACAGGATATAAGGCATCTGCCTTGCATGCACTAGCCTCGGATGGACCGAGGTTTGATCTCCAGGTGTTCCATATGGTCCCCTAAGTAGGGATTGATTTCTGAGTACATAGCCAGGAGTAACCCCTGAGCTTCACTGGGTGTGGTCCAAAAACCAAAAAAAAATGGGTGTTCTGTTAGGGATGACAACATCAAACAAATAAAGTTGTCTAGAAATTCAAAGCACTATTAGTAACACTAGAACTTTTTAGGGGCATGTATTCATCTGGCAGGCCTCCTGGTAGAAGGAAGATACAGGGAGAGAATGCCAATACTTGCTCCAAAAAGCCCTCAAACTGGCATACCTGAAGTGTGGTCAGATTGGTGTTCCTGCAAGGAGTCATAGAAGATCAGTGATGAGGCAGTACCATTGGGAAAAAATGGTGATTCTGGGTGATAGAGGCAGCAAGCATGGCTTCAGTAGGGTGAGGACTTGACCCACTGAGAAGCTTTTGATAGATTTGGTGGCATGTTTAAACTAAAGTGTCACCACAATCAGGTGACTATCAAAGATGAGGACTGAACAATAAGATGAGTTGGGAGGATACACCGGATGAGAACTTATGAGTTTGTACTCCAATAAAGGCAGTAGAGAAGGGAAGATGAGCTCAGATTCAGCTGCCCCATAATAAAAGTCTGTTTTATCTATTCTTGCTGCTTGCCCTGCCTGTCCTTTCCATGACACATATAGTATAAACTGGCTATTGCTACTATCCCCTTCTCAAGTCTTCTACAATCTCATCACATAACATGATTTCCCCAGGACCTGTAATCTTTCTCTTCTCCATGACCTTTCCTCTCTCTCGCCTAACTCAAGGCTCTATCAGCTTTACTGGGCTTCTCTTGTTCTATCCACCCTTTTCATTGGTGTTCCCAGGTGTTTTGCCCTGCTTGCCCTTCAAAACTTTGGCATACTTTGTGGAACCCAGAGTGAAATGAAAATGTGATGCTCCTAACTAAAAAATGGATAAGAAATTTAAGATGATTACAGGAAAGTCTTCAACCAAGCATAGGATCCTTCTGAGCAGATATTCTTATGTGGCCACAGACATGGTCTCTATAAGTTACCAATAACCAACACACATGCTGACAGCTCCCTACCTTCTTTCTTGAATCTCACACCTACCTGTTGGTTCAGTATATTGACATCAATACCTTATCATTTCATAGGCAACTTAGAAGTAAGTTCAAGATTAAACTCTTTATCTCCCTCCCCACAAACCGGCTTCTCTTCATGTATTCTCTATCTTGATGAATAGCAACTAATCCTCTGTGTTGCCCAAACCAGAAACCTCTGAGTCATACCTGACTCTTCTCTGCCTTATCCCCCATATCCATTGGATCCCCTGGTTCCAGTGATTATAGTTCTGTATTATCTCTGGGATCATCTTTCCATGTCCCAGTTGCTGCCCTAGTTCACGTGTTTTATCCTTGTGCTTCCATTGGAACATTTGTCTCTTTCTTCTGCTTCTTGTTTCCTAGCAACCAATCACCTTCCTCCACCCTGTATCCATAGTGATATTTCTAAAATACAAAACTCTATTAACTTACCCCCACTTTATACTATTCTCAGAACCTTCAGAACAAAATTCAGACTCTTTAGCATCAGATGACATATGGCCTTTTCATCTCAAGGTCTCTCCTCCAACCTTCACAAGATATTAATGGCTCAGTTCTCCTTAATGTTTGCCTATGTCCACCCTGTTCTCGTAGTGCAGTGTCCATTCTTGTGGTCCCCCCCCCGACAGTTATGCAGCTTCTAGACACTCATGATGTAGCTCTAGGACGACCAATTGAGTATAGTACTTCCCCAAAATCCACTAAAATGATAAAATAAAAATTAGAGAAAGTCCCTAGCTGTCTGACAAATAGAAAAGAGTACTATGCAAAGAAGAGATAGTTGTAATAATTTCTGAAAAGAACCAGATAAAATTCAAATGGAAGTGACAGCTGGCCAGTAAAGAAGAAAGCTTGCAAGCCCTTGAAAGGGGGGCTGAAATCCTTTCTACAGAACTCAAAGAACTCAGTACAATCACAGTTAGATATACAGTCAACAGGGTAATGAGCCAGACAATCTCAGTTGGTAAATTGTCACTTATCCACACTGTGAGACGTAGGTTCTTACTATGTGCTTCTGACCTAATCTAACACAAAGAATCAAGTGGAGGTGGGATATGGCTTTGGCTAACCCTGAACATGGCCATAAATATAGAACTCAAAAGAAATTGGAAGGCTGGTGAGATCTCCTTAGACCCTAAGCACCCATATGGTGATTCTTTTTTCTTCTTCCTGTTGATATCAACAATTTTGCTAGAGACAAACATACATGCACCTGAAGTCTTTAAGCAGGGGGTTAGAGGGGCCCGGGAGATAGCATGGAGGTAAGCAGGGGGTTAGAGAAGCATGTGCAGAAACCCATATAATGATGCTTCTGAATCCCAGCTCTTAGCTAAAATGATCCCAGTGTCCTATGCTGCAAGGGAAGGCTGCACTTTTGAAGATGCCCTAAGAGAGTACATTTATAGCCAAACTTTAGCCTACTGCTACATTCCCTAAAAGGAAACCCCCATTAGTATGATCCAACTTGGTCCTCACCCCAGGCAGATCCTACTCCTGGAGCCTGAGAGATATCACTTACCTACCTTTTCTAGGGAAAGTGATGGTGTCTGGAAAGCTAAACCTGGGCAATGGATATTCTCATGAGAGAGAGAAAGAGAGAGAGAGAGAAAGAGAGAGACAGAGAGAGAGATGAGACAGAGATAGACAGAGACAGAGAGACAGAGAGACAGAGACAGAGAGAGACAGAGAGAAATAGCCTAGAACACAGGAGTCAAAATACCTGACTAGCCCCTTTGAAAGGGCTTAGGAGAAAAAAAGGAAGAAAATAAATCAGCAAAAAGTAAATCCAGGTGGATGGAAGATCTAAAATATGAGAAACCATTTAATCCCAAATCTGTTAGTAATGGGAATTTGAAAATTAATGTAGGGTAAGGCAAAATAGTAGACAAACTGTCTCTAGTAGGCAAAAGTACACATCAAAATTTAGTTTTGATGTGGACATTTTCTTTAGATTTATTTGTTAGAATTTAGAAATTTATATAGTATCATAGAAATAGGGTTTAGGGTTTATAGATTACTGGAGATTAAAAGGAGCAAAAATTTATTCAGTAAATTTGGGAAAAATGAAAATAGGAAAAAATTTTTAAACTTTATTTTTTTATTGATTGATTGGTTTTTGGGCCACACCAGCAGTGTTCAGGGGTTACTCCTGGTTCTGCACTCAGAAATGTCCCCTGGCAGGCTGGGGGACCATATGCCGGGTTGAAGGGGTTCCTCCCAGGTCAGTCGTATGCATGGCAAACACTCTACTATCTCTCTGGCCCCAAAATAGGAAATATTAATACAAATAAGGATGAGGTCAAGTATAGCAGTTACAAAAGTAAATATTACTGAGTTAATTTATTTAAGGAAAAAGGATTCCAGTTTGGTTATAAAAACCAATTTGCTATTGTGCTATCTTTAAGAGAAATGCATACACCAATTCAAAAATAAAAGATAATTATATGAATAAAGGTAGATAGGGAAACGTGTGAGATAGGAGTGAGGAAAGAATTGTGGAGAAGAAATAAAATAAGAAAACTTTAGGTATGCCAGTTTGGGGGCTGATATTACCAGGGCCTTTTGGAATGAGTGCAGGTAATCTCCCTCCACCTTCCTTCTTCCAGGGAGGCCACGGTAGCCATAACCACTCTCACAAAAGCAGATGCCATGTTTGAAATGGGCCAGCTCCATAGACTCACTCTTTGCTTGAAAGAGATATAAATTGAGCTGCGAAAGATCATGGGTACACTGACTTTTGCAGCAGAAAGCTGGCCATCTTGAAAGGAGAAGGCAGGCCAACAGGCCAAACCCCTACTCTGCTGAAGCCACTCCTGCTGCTTCCATCACACAGAATCATTTTTTCCCCTGGTGACACTGCCTCACCAACCCTCTGTGATTCCCTTCAGGGACACCGTTCTGATCAAACATCGGGTATGCTAGCTGGTTTGGGGGCTGAAATCACCAGGGCTTTTGGATTGTGGGCACTCTCCCCTATATCTTCCTTCTTCCAGGAGGTCTGCCAGCTGTGTACACGCCTCTAAAAGTCACATTATCAGTAATAGTGCTTTGAATTTCTGGACAACTTTATTGATGCTATCATTCCTATAGAAACATTCCAATTTAATTGAATGGACAGCTAACAACAAGAGCTTACTAAATCTGCCATTGTATTAAGACCTTTTTTGGCAATGCAATAATTTTCACAAATGTGCTTGCTACTTTACATTTTTTCTCTCTTTTTAAAAATGTCTTTCTCTTCCTTTTTCTTTTTTATATTTTCTTTCTATTTTTTCCAATAACGTTGTTCTAACTTATCTGTAAGCAAATATATATAGTCAACTGTGTGATGCAGTTCTTTAAATAAGGTATAAGAAAAAAGAATCAAGGAATGGCTATGTCAATGCCAGAATAAGTAAAATCTAAGATAAAATAAATGAAAAATTTGGTGTAATTGGGGCCAGAGTGACAGCACAGTCAGTAAGATATTGTTTTGCAGATGGCTGATCTGGGTTCTATTCCTAGTATCCCATATGGTTCCCTGAGCACCATCAGAAGCAATTACTGAATGTAGAGCCAGGATTAACCCCTGAGCACCACTGGATGTGACCCCTACAGAATAAAATAAAATTTGGGATAATTATATTTATCAACTTATAACTAATTGAAATATATAATATTAGTGAATCGTATGCATTGAAAAGTAGCCATAATGTGCATAAATGGTGGAAATATAAAAATGTAATGAAGTCACAATAATAATGGAAAGTAGGAGTCGGAGTGGTGGCACAAGCGGTAAGGTGTCTGCCTTTCCTGTGATAGCCTAGGACAGACCTTGGTCTATCCCCTGGTGTCCCATATGGTCTCTCAAGACAGGAGCTATTTCTGAGTGCATAGCCAGGAATAACCTCTGAGTGTCACCAGGTGTGGCTCCAAACCCAAAAATGATGATGATGATGATGATGATGATGATGATGATAATGATGATGATAATAATAGAAGATCTCAGAACCCCTGTAACAATTAGAGAAATACTCCAAAATAATTAGATAGTAAGTTTGTCTTAATGTACATAATAGGGCATTATACATAAAATGTAGGAAAATACCTATCAAATGCCTATAAATTATTTACAAAAATTGGGTTGTACAAATTAGAAAACAGACTAAAATAAATTCCAGAACTGACCATAGGAATATCAAACAAAGAAGTTTCTAAAGAGGTAGTAATTCAGGGAGCAGAGCAGAGCAATAACACAGTGGTAAGGCATTTGCCTTGCATGTGGCTAGCACAGGGCAGATCCCTGTTTGAATGCTGGATCCCATATGGTCTCCTGAGCCTGCCAGGAGCAACTTCTGAGCACAGAGCCAGGAGTAACCCCTGAGCACTGCTGGGTGTGACAAAAGCAAAATGAAACAAAACAAAAAACCGGAGGTAGTAATTTACAACAACTTTAAAAAAATTATTTCAAAATAACTAACGCAAACTAATAATAAACAATAGATAAAATAATAAATGAACAAATAACACATTAACAAATATTTATTTCAAAATGAATAAATTTTAATTTATTTATTTTATTTTTGTTTTGTTTTTTGGGTCACACCCAGCAGCGCTCAGGGGTTACTTCTGACTCCACATTCAGAAATCGCTCCTGGCAGGCTCAGGGGACCATATGGGATGCCGGGATTTGAACTACCGACCTTCTGCATGCAACTACCTCCAAGTTATCTCTCCGGCCCCCAAATTTAATTTTTTTGCATCACTGTGAATCACAAAGTTACAAAGTAATTTAGGATTGAGTTCAGAGCACAATTCATTCAGAGCACAATTTGTAGTTTATCTATTTATTAAAAATAAAGAATAGAAACAGAGGACCTGAGTTTGGCTCCAGAAATAGCAAAAGATAAAACAAAACATCAAAAAAGCAGAAGGAAAAACTATTGTATTGAAATAAAAATAGAATTAGGGGCCTGGAGAGATAGCACAGCGGTGTTTACCTTTGCAAGCAGCCGATCCAGAACCAAAGGTGGTTGGTTCGAATCCCGGTGTCCCATATGGTCCCCTGTGCCTGCCAGGAGCTATTTCTGAGCAGATAGCCAGGAGTAACCCCTGAGCACTGCCAGGTGTGGCCCAAAAACCAAAAAAATAAAAAAATAAAAAAAAATAAAAATAGAATTAATACAGAAATCTGAATCAGACTTTTTTTATTTATCAGTGACTTTTGTTATGTGCAAAATATTTACCAGGATGCATCAACTATTACACAAAGTCACTGGACATATGAGATAGACACAGGAGATTTATAAGCTCTTTTTATTACTTTATTTTTTATTTTTTTATTGTGATTAAAGTGAATTAGATTTATTTCACAGAAATATTTAAGGCACATAGTGACAGTGAATGAGGGGCATTCCCCCCTCATCAATGTTATCTTCCCTCCACCCCTGTTCCCAACATGCATCCCATATCTCCCTCATTTACCCCCTAGAATGTTAGTGTTACTGTTCTTCACTTGTATAGCTTGTTGTGAATTGGGTATCGATTCTGTTGTTAACTATGGGTTTGGTGTTCAAGTCTGATCATTTTTTATTTCCATTAACTGTTCATTTGACTGTCTGGGTATAGTACCATCCATTTTCCCCTCTCAAATTGTGAGGTTGAACAAATGGTTCCAGTAATGTGGTCCTGGAGATATACAAAAAGATAAGGGAGAAGGAAACAAAAGCAAAAACAAAGACAAAAGCAAAAGAAATAAAAATAAAACTAGGAAGGGTCCGTCTGGGTGTTATAAATTTCCATTTAGGAGGAGAGAGGGAAAAAAAGAAGAAAAGCGTAACAAAACAAAGCAAAACAAACAAAAACAAAACAAAACAAAAAAGACAATAGGGAAGTAATAACAAAAGTACAAAAAGAACAGGGGCTGGAGAGATAGCATGGAGGTAAGGCGTTTGCCTTTCATGCAGAAGGTCATTGGCTCAAATCCCGCGGCATCCCTTATGTTCTCCCGAGCCTGCTAGGAGCGATTTCTGAGCCTGGAGCCAGGAGTAACCCCCCAGCACTGCTGGGTGTGACCCAAAAACAAACAAACAAACAAACAAAAACAAAGCAAAACAAAAAAAGCACAAAAAGAACAAAAAAGAACAAACCAAATAATAAGAAAAAAAAACCCAGCAACTACTTAAAAGGTTTGTGCTTCTTCTTTTTTGTTTGTTTATTTTGTCTTTGTTTTTTGCATAGGCACAGTAAATATTAAAGAAATTAGAACAGGGATTCCCTTGACCTAAGAGATACAGGGTTTCTTACCCCTTAAAGCATACCGTCATGAGGAACAACTACAAACTCCATACATGCTCATTTTCACAACCCGAGTTCTTTTTATGGTGCCAGGGAACTTTTCAGTCATTTGTGGATATGATATCACACCTCCGTAGGTAGAGATCTTGTTATTTGCGTAGGTCAACTGAACCTAGGATAGAGTCTTTCAGTATGGTTCTAGAAGTTCTGCTCAGTTGCAGTGTCAAAGCTCTGGAATTAGAGATCTTGGTTTTTGTATAAATTCTAGGCCAAAACCTCAGCCAAGATCTTTCTCAATGGACTCTTGATGGGTTCTCCCCAGTCTATGTTTGTCAAGGTCAGTCTTCTGTAGTTAGCGGTTTGGTTTTGGCATTGAGCAAAGTATGTCATGTCTCCTCTTTTTATAGAGGCACTTTCAAAAATTTTAACAAGTTATTTCTTTACAAAAATTTTTTGTGGAGTGGAGGGGGGCAGTTTAAGCTACACCCAGGTTGCAAGGGTTACTTCTTACTCTATGTACAAATTACTCCTGGCAGACTTGGGGTCCATATGAGATGCCGGTGATCAAACCTGGGTTGGTCACATGAAAGGCAAATGCCCTACATGCTGTACTATTGCTCTATTCCTTTAAAATATCTTCAGACATTGTGATTTATAATTCTGCTAATATTAATGTTTCAGGAATACAATGTTGATACAACACACACATCACCAGAGTGTCCAGCTTCCCTTCACCACTGTCTGTACACTGATCTACATACCTTCTTGTCTTATTCACTGAAATAGGTTCTGTTTATTCCATTATTACCTTACTATGTTTCTTTATGATCTATATTTGAAGTAGATCATTTGTAGTTATTTTTTCCTTCCCTTGACACACTTTCCTCAGTATGATGCTCTTTGCTTCCAAGTTTTAGCCAATTACAGGACTTCATCTTTTCTTATAGCTGAGTAGTATCCCATTGCGTATACATATCACAGGCTCTTTATCCATTCATCTATTATTTATTGAGTTCTTAGGTTATTTGTTTTTAGATCTTAGCTATTGTGAATAGGGTTGCATGACCATAGGAGGACACATGTATGTTTGAATTGTTTTTATGCTATTGGGATAAATGCTACGAAGTAGAATTGTGGGTCTTATGCAAGCTTATTTCATAATATTTTGATCCATTTCCTATACTGTTTCCTATAGAGGCTGAACTAGAAAGCATTCCTGCCAATAGTGACTAATGGTTCCTTTTTTTTTTTTCTTTAACCACATCCTTGTCAGTTCTGGTTATTTCTACTTTTTTTGGTAAGTACCATTATCACTGTTGTGAGGTCATATTTCAATACCATTTTACTCTGCATTTTCCTGGAAAGCATGTTTTTATATAGCTATTGACTATATAATTTTAATTTTTTCAGCAAGTTTGGTTCCTGTCCCATTTTTGATAGGGTAGCTTGTATTTTTCTGTCAAGTTTTGAAGTGATTTTTAAATCTTGGATATCAATCCTTTCTCATAGTATAGTGAACAAATATTTTCTCCCGTCCATCAGGTTTCTTATTCTTATCATCATTTCCTTTACAGCACAAACCTTTAATTTTATGTAGTCCTATTTGTTTTTACTTCTGTTTTCATCAGCAATGGCGTTGAAGATGCCTCTAAAACTAATGATGCCCCCAAAGCTAATACCCTGAAAAGTTCTGTCCTTTTTCCTTGATGTATTTTTTGACTTTGATCCAATATCAAGGTCTTAATACATTTTGAATTAACTTTTGCATATGCTATTATTTAGAAGTCAAAATTTTGTTTTTGTGTTTGGATATCAAAAAGTTTTGTTGAAAAACAATTTCCTTGATCCACTTCCTGCACCTTGCTCCATTGTCAAAGATTAATTTACAAAGATAAGCTGATCTGAAGGTTTGTCTCTGGGTTCTCAAATCTAGTTTATTGATTGTAGAGTCTTAGCTTTATTTCAGTATTATATGATTACTAAAACTTCTTAGCAGGATTTAAAGTCAGGGTGAGAAGCTTCCCATTTTCCTTTCTCAGTTATAGCTTTGGGTATTTGGGAAATTTCATTATTACATATCAATTTTAGCAGTTTCTAATGCTATGAGAATGTTGATGGTGTCTGCATTGACTCTGTAGGTAGGGTGGTTATTTTAACAATGTTAACTTCCAATTCATGACCAAGGAATATGCTTACATTTTCTCTGTCTTCTAATTATCGTAGCAGTTATTTACAATTTTCTCTGAATAAAGAAAAACTTTCATATCTTTTGTTAGAATTGGATCCCAGGAATTTGACTTTGCGAGCATAGTTGTAAATGGGATAGAATTGTTTTTCTTTATTTATTTGTTCAACTTCTTCGTATATAAAAATGCAAACCTACCATATTATATTATAATATCTTCTTTTTGGAAGATCTTTGTGTGAAGTTTAGAATTTTATATGTATAGTATTATGTCATCTGTTAATAGTGATAATTTGACATTTTTTCAGTTTAAATCCCTTTATTACAACTTTCTATTGACTTGTTCTATGTCTTGTCTAAGGCCATTGAGTTGATTCGATATATAGCCTTTATTATTTTGAAGTAAATTTCTTCTTCTTCTTCTTCTTCTTTTTTTTTTTTTGTTTTTTTTTGGGCCACACCCTGTGACGCTCAGGGGTTACTCCTGGCTATGCGCTCAGAAGTCGCTCCTGGCAGGCACAGGGGACCATATGGGAACCGGGGGATCGAACCGTGGTCCGTCCTAGGCTAGCACAGGCAAGGAAGGCACCTTACCTCCAGCGCCACCGCCCGGCTCCCAATAAATTTCTTCTAATTCCATTATATTGGAAGTTTTTTTTTTTTATCATAAGTGGATGTTGTACTTTTCCTTGTGCCTGTTGATATTATCTTTATTGTTTGTTCATTTGTTTGTTTATTTTGGGACCACATCTGGCAGTGCTCAGGGGTTACTCCTGACTCTGCACTCAGAAATTGCTCCTGGCAGGCTCAGGTGAACATGTGGGATGCCGATGATCAGATCCGGTTGACCATGTGCAAGGCAAATGCTACTTGCTGCTGTGCTATCACTCTGGATACCTATCTTATTTTTTATATTTTCTTAAATTAATATGGTTGAAAAGTTTTATAAAGACAAGCTTTTTTCCAGACTGACAAGGAAAAAAGGAGTGAAATTATATAATATGTGGTTTTTATCAATAGAAAAGTAAATATAATAAAAATTTGAAATTTAGATGAAATAGCTACTTTCATAACAAATGTGCAAAAGAGAAGCTAGAGATCCTGCAAATCAATAACCACAGAACAAAGTGTAAATACAATAAAATACTTAACACACACAAGACCTCAGGCCAGTTGGTTTTACAAGTGAATTTAATCAAATCTCTGGGTAAATATTTCTTATCTATTCTTAGAGATAAAGTTCTTCCAGAATAATTTTATGATACCCACTTAGCTCTGACATTATAATCTGAGGAAGATAGCATCAAAATAAGAACTAGTTTATGGAATTGTTAAATTCCTAAATAAATCACTGGACATTTCAACATAGCAATGTATTAAAAAGACTATTATTATGATTAAACATTCCAAAAAGTCAATACTAATTTAATAATAGACAATTCAATTTAATTTATATAAAAATTCGAAGAGTAAATATGGTTACTCAATAGTTGCCAGAATGTTACTTAATATTTTTTTAGTGAAGTAAGATAGTTTCAACTTGAACAAAACTTGCTTAGAATGATGGAGGCTGGATGAAGGAAGTGAATACATGTTCAAGAGCAAACATGAGTTTGAAAGAGGAAGCAGAGACCCATTTTGGAGGATCCTTACATAATCTTTCTATTTGAAACTTTTTTTCCAGGTATAACTCAAAACCTAAATTTATAAAATGTCACATTATTAAATCTTTTTTTTCTTTTTTTTTTTTGGGCCACACCCAGTGACGCTCAGGGGTTACTCCTGGCTATGCGCTCAGAAGTCGCTCCTGGCAGGCATGGGGGACCATATGGGAACCGGGGGATCGAACCGTGGTCCATCCTAGGTAAGGCAGCAGGCACCTTACCTCCTGCGCCACCTCCCGGCTCCCAAATCTTTTTTTTTGTTTTTTTGCTTTTTTTGTTTTTTGTTTTTGGGTCACACCCGGCAGTGCTCAGGGGTTACTCCTGGCTCCATGCTCAGAAATTGTCCCTGGCTTATTCTGTAAATTATTTCCTTCCAGTGAAAAACCTAAATAACCTTAAACAGATAAATGGGGGGCTAGAAAGATAGCATAAAGGCATGGCATTTGCCTTGCATGCAGAAGGACTGTGGTTCAAATCCCGGCATCCATATGGTTCCCCCAAGCCTGCCAGAACAATTTCTGAGAATAGAGCCAGAAGTAACCACTGCCAGGTTTGACACCAAAACCAAAACCAAAAAAAAAACCAAAACAAACAAAAAAGATAAATGAAGACCTTGAAATAATGTAAATACAAAATATATACCAAAACAAATCACTAGCAACTACAATAAAGAACTTTCATAAAATACTAGTAATTAATAGAAAAATAGATTAAAATTAGAAAACATTAATAAATTCATTTATAAATTGCTTAATTCACAACAATAAAATTCATAAAACAAAATTTTACAAACAATAAATGTATTGATAAATTAATTAAAAGGATGGTCAACCTTGCTAGAGAAAAGAATTTCAAATTAAAACTTAGGTTCTGAGTGATAGTACAGTGGGTTGGACTCTTTCCAGGCACACACACAGATTCAGGTTTGATTCCTGGCACCCATTTGCCAAGAATGAACCCTGAGTTCAGAGTCCAGAATAAGCCCTGAACACCACCAGTTGTGCCTAGAATCAAAAATGAAAACCTATTTAATTTAGTTTACTGGAAATTATTCTGAGTGGTTTAGCACTGATATGGGGTGAAAATACAAATTAATTCAAATTGTCTAGAGGAACTACATTTAAATTGTTCATTCTTTTTATTTGCAATTTCATTCCTGTGAATTTAACCTGTAAAAGTATTTGTGTAAGTGCTGTGAAGTTATATGTAAGGATACATATTGCTTTGTGGTTGATGCAATACTGAAAAGCTGGAAACAACCTGAAGCTTCATCAGTTGGGGCTGATTCAGTTAATTTTTATAAATTCCAGCACTGAATCATGCCAATGTTGTTCAAGGAGAATCACAGACAAACTGGGGCCGGGGGTTACAAAAATTGTAAAGACTTCTTCTTTATGTGAAGTAGTTCTGACTCCCAGGATCCTACTACATGTTATCAAGGACCAGCTTAGTAGACTTTTAATAATGACACAGTCTAGGGAGACAGATTTCAGTGTAATGTAATGAAAAACCAAAAACCAGGGCAGGATAACAGCTGGGAAGTACTGTGAGAGGAAGGGGAACATTACTGGAGGGGATTGGTTAACTGGTCAACAAGGCTGCTTCCTGTCTTGAGATTGCATGAATTTATGATTCAGTTTTGCCCTTTGAAGACATGCAAGTTTGCATAAAAACCTGCTCTTTCTCCTTAACATCTTTTAGATGTTTGTAGAGAGTTCTTGGTCACTTCTAACGATTTATTCTCCACTATCTTCTTCTATACATCCATAAAACTTATTTTTTATCATTTACTCATTTTTCTTTCTTTATCCAACTTCCTCTTATCTATGGGTCAAAAATTTATTCAAGAATTCCAATTGTGATCTGACAATACAGACTATAGTGAGATTTTTGGTTTTTCTTATTTGGGATATATAGATTCTATTTGTAAAGCCCTATGGTGCTTTTTAATTTCCAATTTATATAACTCAATCAGAGGAGATTCTCAAGAAGCATGCTGCATTCTAAGGTTATGTACTGCACAACTCTAGGGGGCTCTATTTGCAACAAATGACATATCTATGTATTTCTTATTATACTTTTCCAGCAGGTGGCAGTAAAGTGTCTGAGGAAGGGGGTATCTTTTCTAATTTATATAAAGACCTATGGACTAGCAATGATCCTTGTTCATAGTCAACTAAAACAAAGATTATGTGTTATTATCAGAATATTGTCTTTAGGGTAAACTCTCCAATATTTATCTTCTCCAACTCCCTAGTTTTGTTCAGATATTAATCAGCACCACTCCATCTGACTTAGGAAAACAATATTGAATCTGATATGCTTTACTGTGAAGTGGGAATTTTCTTAGTGTTGGCCCTGTAACTGGATAATTCTTGGTCATTGGGTTTATCTAATAATTTGCAGGGTGTTTAGTAGCACCCATGACCTCCTCCCTACACTCTAAATGTCAAACCAAACATCTCCTGACATTGCTAAATATCCCCCAGGAAAACCCCATCCACCTTACCCCCCTCTTCCCAGGGTTGAAAACCACTAGCTTGAGTCTCAGAGGTACAACTTTCACATTTGTGGGCACTTTTTCTCTTTTTCTTCTGCTTCATTGTTACAAGACAAATAGCGAATCATCTTAGCCCACTTGAACTAGCTATTTTTATTATTTTTAGCTCAGATCATCTCAATATAAAAATTTCCGTGCTTATATTACATTTTTTTCCCTTTTGGTGATTTTTTTAAAAACTTAATATTTTCCTAAATTAAAAAAAATGTCCTTGCCTCCATTTTCTTTGTTCTTATAAGCTTTATATTTAGGCCAAGTTCTGGTCTTTCAAAAGATAGTGTAATTCCAACTTTGCCATCCAAACTATTAGTTATACCTCCCAGTTTGGTGTTGTTTGTAAATGTCATAAGCATATCGCAAGCACTCGTGTCTGGGTTGCTGATTAAAATATATCTTACCAACCTCCTTTAGGTATAGTTGTTCAGCCAGTTACAAATTCTTCTAATTTGTCAGCAGCCTACTCACATTTCTTTATCTTGTCTACTAAGATTTCCAGAGAGGCTTTGACAAATGACTAGCTAAAGCCAGAAGGGGCCATGCCTGTGGTGGTTCCTGACTCACAAGTCAAATAACCAAGTGGAAATATGCTAGGTCACATGGTCTGAGCTATTTCTTGAAAACTTATGTTTGTGATTAGTGTTGTATGTGCAGAAAGCGCCTGCTTATTAGTCTATTCCAGTGTTTTGATGTGGAAAGGTAAGGGTCACACTCATCAGTCATTGATTCTCACGTGGCAGACACCTAGCCACATAAAAACTAACCCACACTTGTCAGTCTACTATTTTATGGCCCACCTCTGGGTCTCTATGGAGTCTCAAACTTTATCAACAGTGATCATATTTATGATGATGGTTGGAACTCTGAGACTCAATTCATCCAAGACATAAACTCAAAGCCTCTTCTGTAAAATAATTTAAATAAAGGCGCTTATCCACTTACTCAACCTAATCCCACAAATGCAAGGCATTGTCTACTAAACACAGCAGGGATGGATCTGATTAAGAAACACCATAAAGATCTGTCAGGCTCCTCCTCTGCACCCAAAACAAATCGACTGATTTGTTTGGTAAACCAAGAGGAAAAGAGAGAGAGAGAGAGAGAGAGAGAGAGAGAGAGAGAGAGAAAGAGAAAGAGAGAGAGAGAGAGAGAGAGAGACCCCTTGGAGAGTCCCCTAGGCCTGTGGAGGGAAGAAGGATGCTGAGAAAGAAAACAAGAGAAAAATGAATGATGTGGGCCACTTCCTCTGAGTTAGATTGAGTTTCACGCTTCCCTGCTCCCCAGCTTCAGCTGTGCCTCCTCCCCACCCCTTTACTCCTCTAGTGTCAAACCAGAGAGGTCTTATTGAGAAAGAAGCAGTGGGGCAGCAGAGCCCAGTGAACTTTTGGGATGAACATCTCCTGCAGGTACTGGCCCATCACCTGGGACAGCGCCTTTACCAAGAATATTGCAGAGAGGAGTTACCAGTGCCACCACACTTAACAGCTCTCTTCGATGGCAGGAAAATGGAGGTTGCATTGTGGAGCTAGAAATGCACCATGGAGTGACACAGACTTCTGTCTGCTGCAGGAAAGAAAGTTGCAATAGCCATGGCTTGCTGTGAGACAGGAACACGTCTGCAGGGATTCCCCTTCATGAGCTGGGTTCTCATCCTAACTACTGGCAGTGTAGATTAGTTCAGAAGACAAGTTGGATCAAATAATGACTCTCCCAGTTATTAGCTACAGAACATTGGGCAACCCCCTTCAGCCTGGAGTTTCCCTTTCCTTGAGAGAGCAGGTTTGGCACAATGCCTGGAACACAACACACATGGATGGTGGTAACTGTGCTCAGTCTCATACCATCCACTCTGGGAATATGATCCCTGCAGAAGCTAGTGAAGTTAGAGAAAGCAAGACATCCTAGCTTGCTCCTCTTTTGTTTAGTTTTGTTTGGGGGACATACCCAGTGATACCTAGAACTTCCTACACTCAGGAATCACACCTGGTGGTGCTCAGGTAATCATATGGGATGCAAGGGTTTGAATCCAGGTTCATGTGCAAGGCAGGCTCCTTACCTGCTGTACTATCTCTCTGGTCCAGGAGTTCAGACTTTCATTTTAGGGATGGAAGGGAAGCATGGCAAGTTTAGTTTTCTGATTTGGAAAAGACAGAGATGCCTGGGTCTGTAACTGTGTCACCTTCTGGCCGTATGGCTTTGGGCAAGTTATATATCCTTCCAAGTCTAAGTTTATTCATCAGGCAAATGGGGATAATAATAGTGCCTACTACATAATTTTTTGGTGAAGATTAAGTGAGTCATAATAATCACCCAATTCGTGATAATTTGCTAACTCTGTAAGCCTGAAACGGGAGCTGGTATGTTATGCAAAAACCACTGTGTTAATTTCCAGAAGTCAATAAGGAGCAATACTAGAATGTTGTGTAGAGAAGGTATCTTAAGTCCTCACAGACTATAAGATAAGAAAAAAAATCCTAAACAAGAGTCTGATGTGTTCATGGGCTGTTATGTTCCCTCTTTTCTGCAAATCATTATAGTTGGGTCCCACAACAGCATCTGAAGGTATTGATTCTCCTCTTCTCAGAGGAGCACTGTCTCCTTGGCAGAAATTCACTCGCAGGAATTGAGAAATGATTTAAAAAAGAATGCTGACTTTTTCCAGGTCTTTCTTGCTGCCCACTCTTTACAGTAGCTCTCATTGGTTTTGCCTATAGGACCTTGGTTATCATTGCTTGAACTGTTTCCTTAGACTGGAAGCCTTACCTCAGAGGATTTTTCTAGAAGCTTTCGTATACCTGTATAAGACTAAGGAATAAAACACTTTCACCTAGCGCTCTGTTTCTACCTTAAACTTGCTTCTATCATATAGTTCTTTATTCCCACTGAGACTTTCTGATTCCTGCTCCCCCCCAGGAAGGTTGCTGTTATGGAAATGTGAGCCATGTTATTTTTCCCTTTGTTCCTACTTCTAGCAAATTGCTTTAATGAGTGCTAAGTAAATATAGAGTAAGTGAAATAAACTCAGAAATAGGAAGTCAAATGGATACGTGACTTATTTACAGACTCATCACCCATGGTCTTTTAGAACATCTTCCTCTCAAGTGGCAATGTGTCTACTAAAAAGCAAATAGGAAAGGTAGAGTTAACCATAATTGCTTTTTCCAGAATTAAAGCCAAAATGTTGCATAAAATGTTGTAAATATTTATAATAATTTATATAAGAAACAAGATAGAAGTGACTTACATATACATTAAATAATGGGGTGAAAAATTCTGAATCTTTCATAAAATGACAGGATTAGAAAGATAGAAAACACAAATAAACCAAAGTATTGAACCATTCATAATGTGATTACAAAATTCTTATTTGGTCTTTGTCTTTTAATGTTAATATTTTAATTCATGGATTTCTCATAAAAGCACAAATGTGTTGCTTTTGTTTCCTTAGCTATTTTGATATTTCTTTTTCCCTTCTCAGTTCCCTCCTCACCATACATTATAGCAAACACCAACTGTGTAAGTAGCCCAGTATGTAAACTTGATGCTAATGTGATCATCTGCATATGTGTATATAAAGCACACACACACACACGCACACACACACACACATATATATATATATGTGTATATATATATATATATACACACTAAGAGTTTCCATACTTTTTAAACAAAAAGTATAGAGGAAATATTATTTAGTCTTTTCTACTCTTTACTCAACAAACATCATGCAAATCCCTTTAGGCCAAAAATATATTTCTTGTCACACCTTTCTAGTCCCAGCTGCATAATATTCCAGGGTAAGACTAAACCATATTTTCTTAGCCACTCTCCATTTATAGGCATTAATATTGTTCCAGTTATTTTCCCATAGTAACAATGCTGCAATAAATGTCCTTGAATATATGTCCTTATGTACTACTGCTTTCATGTTATGGCTGGATTCCCAGCAGTGAAATTAATAGGCTATAGCTATATATAGTTTAATTTTATAGGTATTTGCAAGTTGCCTTAGTTGCTTTTCATAACAGCTGTGGCATTTCTTATTGCCATGAACAATATGTTAGACATTCTTATCCCCCACATGGCCTCCAAGAATAGTTGTTGAATGAAGTGACATTTGATTATTACTTTAATCTGTATTTCTCAGTCTACTGGTGACTTAGTTTCTGTTTGTGTTTTAGTAATTCAGATGAATATGATTCTAAAGTAAAAGGTTTTATTAGCATGTACTCAGAAAACGGTACTAGTGCCAAGTGTTTAGGTCAATGAAGAAAGCCCTATAAGCAGTCTCCAGATCAAGAAACATATACCAGCTACTTGGAAGCTCCTTCTGGAACTAACCAGACTATAGCTCATTTGCTTCCAAGGAATTCTCACTGTTCTGACTTCTATCACAGCGTTTTGTCTAATTTTAAAGTTTATATAAGTGAGCCATGCCATCTGTACTTTTATCGAATATTGCTTTCTAAAATTCAACTATATTGTATGAAGCAGTAATTCTTTCACTTTTGTTGCTCTTTATATTATATAAACTAGCCACCATTTTTTCCTATTTGTTGATACACATTTGGGTGATTCCCAGTTTTGATTATTATAAATCATGCTACTTTGAGCATTTTGATATATGTCATTTTGGTTGAGTATACATCTAGTAATGATACTGCTGGGCCTTTGGGTAACAAGGAATTCCCTTTCAGTAAAGACCGAGATCCATAGCCAAAAATAAATACTTAACAATTTATAGCATCCCAACAGTATTTAACATTTCTAGTTACTCCATATTCTTGCAAGTGTTTTTGGCTATAAGTTTAGCATGCCTTTGTTTTGCATTTTTCTCGTAAACAGTCATAGTATTTATTGACTATTTGGATATCTACTTTTGTGGTATGCCTTTTCAACTCCTATGCTCATATCCCAGTGAGTTATGTCTTTTATAGCGTATTAGAGTCAAATAATAAGCATTTTTTGCAAAGTTCCAGATGTTCTTTATATATTAGAACCTTAAACAACTCCAATTTGCTGCTTATCTTTTCTCTTAAAGGTATTTTTGATAAATATGAGTTTTGAATATTAATGTAGCATGAGTTTATCATTCCTCCACCCCTATGCTTAGTGTACATCTTCGTACTTTTAGTGAATCACTTTTTATTAAGATCATGAAAACAACTTCCTGTAGCTATACTTTAGTACCATGTTTTTCAACCTTTCTCTCATTTTTGTCTTTGATGAACAGACAGTAAATGGTTCCACTTCTTGGCATTTATGTTCTTGAATAATCTCTTCCCCTTAAACATAGGCTGTGACTTGCTTTTAACTAATTGAATAAAGCACAGGTGACAGTCTGTTACTTCATTATGTTATACAAGATTATAGCAGCTGGTATAATGCTAGGGGACCTTTTCCTTTGACGGGACACTGTTCATTGCTGGATTTGAACAAGTACATATCCATATTCTAGACTTTTCATGAAGAGTTATATAGACCGGAATTGAGGGTAATCTCTATATTATAGCTAGAAAAATAAATTCAGTTTTCAATCTCAAAGCCTGTAATCTCTTAAAAACTGACAACCACTGGATGAGCCTAGGAATGGATTTTTTTTTCGTTCAAATTTTCAGGTGATCCAGACCTAGCAATTGTAGTTTTCTTGGGGAATCACTAGCCATACAAAGACACCTGATGATGCAGAAACTGTAGTACAGAAATACATTGCTTTAAGCCACTAAATTTGTGGCAGTATTGTTTTCAATAATAAACAGTTGAAATATTACATATTCCCACTTCACAGACTTCAGCAGTCTTTCATTACCATTATCCCATTCCCTTTTATTTGTTTGTTTGTTTGTTTGTTTGTTTGTTTTTGGGCCATACCTGGTGCTCAGAGCTTACTCGTGGCTCTTCACTCAGGGATCACTCCTTTTAATTTGTGTTTACAGGCATTATCACTTCCATAGTCCTAATCTTTTTAGTGCTTTTTTTGGGGTAAAAAATAGTGGTTGTCATTTACAGTGTTTAGAGCTACTTCAGGTTCTGAGCTCTGGGGTTGTTTCTGGTGTTACTCAGGAGACCACAGGTTTTGGGGATGAAATCTGCATGTAGTAATACTCTCAGCCCTTTTTTTTAAGTGCGATTTCTCTGATTCCCACACTTCAACCTATATGCTAACTTTAACCTATATGTTATTTGAACATTTTTCATTATCCATTTTAATATATCTATTGTGTTTTGGATATATCTTTTGTTTTGTTTTGTTTTGTTTTTGAGCCTCAAAAAGTAGGCTTACTCCTGGTTCTTCACTCAGGGATCTCTCCTGATAGGGTTAAAAGGACTTTATGTATTATAAGGGATTGATTCCAGGTCAGCTTCATTGTCAAGAAAGCACCATACATGTTGTACTGTCACTCCAGCTTTGACTATATCATTTTATCCAATCTTTATAGTGGTTTCTATAAGATTAAAATTAATATGCTGAAGTGTTAGATTTAAGTGGAAATCTCAGTCTTCTAAAAAGTATATCAAAGTAAAAAGAAAACTAGTTAAAGTCTATAAAATATTTGAAAATAGGGTCTGGGGAGGTGGTGCTAGAGGTAAGGTGTCTGCCTTGCAAGCACTAGCCAAGGAAAGATTGCGACCGCAGTTCTATCCCCCGGCATCCCATATGGTCCCCCCAAGCCAGGGGCAATTTCTGAGTGCTTAACCAGGAGTAATCCCTGAGCATCAAACGGGTGTGGCCCGAAAAACCAAAAAAAAAATTGAAAATAATAAGGTTGGAAATATCATGCTAACTTTAACATTTATTTTAGTAATAAGATTGTGATATGAGTGAAGGAACAGACAGACAACAATAACACATTAAGTCCCCAAACACCACCACACAAATTACTATTCATTTTTGTGGTAAAAGTTATATACCATTAAATTTACCATTGTAATTATCTTAAAGGAAAAAATTCATTGGCAATTAGCATACTCATAATGTTGTGCAACTATCAAAATGATCTGGTTTCAGAATATCTTCAATATTTGAAACACAGTCCCTTATAGGTATCTGCTTCCTTATTCTCCTCTCCAGGCTCCCTGGAAATTGCTAATCTTATTTCTTTCTCTCCGGATTGTCCTATTTCAGATAAATGTTTTTAAATGGAATCATACAATATGTGGCTTTTGTGTCTGGCCTATTACACTGAGTATAATATTATCAAGGCTTCTCCATGTTATAACATATACTTATACATATACTTCATTCCTTTTTATGTATGAATGATAAGACATTATTGAATGAGCTACATTTTGTTTACTGGGTATTTGAGTAATTTCTGTCTTTTGACACTGTAAACTGCCATGAACCTCTGTGTACAAGTTTTTGTCTGTATACTTGCTTGAAGTCTTTGAGGTATATACCTAGGAAGGGTATGTATGCCATATGTCATATGTCATATGATGATCCTGTGTTTAACTTGAGGATTCGGCTGTTTTCTATATGAGGCACTTGCATATCTCCCATCAGTGAGGAGTCCAATTTCTCCACATTCTTGGAAATATTTGTTATTTTAAATCTTTTAAACATCTTTATTGAGGCACTGTAATTTACAGTGTTGTTAATGCTGGTTTCATGCATACATCATTGTTATTCTAAAACCCACTCATCACCAGACTATCTACTTTCCTCCACCTACAGGTCCTCCCATTCTAACATTGCTTCCCTTCACCACCACAATCTCAATTCCATGAACCAGCTCTCTACATTGCTGACCTTAGCATTGTTGACTTCCTTTAAACCCCACTATGACAAAGATCATTCTGTTCCTTTTCCTTTATTTCTGACTGACTTCACTCAGCATGCTAGCCTCTATTTCTATCCATGTTGCAGGAAATTGTTCCATTTTTCTTTCAATTTATTTCGAAATTTCTCACTTATTTTTCTTGCAGCTGCATAGTACTCCATTTTGAGATTCATATTTATATCTATCTCTGCATATATTTATATATATTCAAGTCTATATCAACTCTATTATATTTATATACCACAAGTTCTTGATTAATTAATGCATAGTTTGATAGTTTTGCCTAAATTTTGTTTTGGTTTATGAAGAGCATTCTAGTATATATGAAGTTAGTCGTCCTTGGGCTTTTGCCTTGTCTATCCTTAATGACTGCTGCTATTAAGCACTTTTACATGTGTTTCTGTCTTTTGTATGTATTCCTTAGAGAAATGTTTAGTCAGATGATTTCTTTGTTTTCTTCCCAGTATGATATTTCTTTCTTTGTTGTTGAGTCTCAAGAGAGTTTATATACTTTGGATACAAGACCCTTATCATATCTACAATGAGCAATTATTTTTTTACCATATTTTACCATTTGTCTCTATTTTATTGACAGTATAAGTTTGATACATATAATTTTTTAATATTATTGCAGTTAAATTTTTGTTTTTGTTGTCATATCTAAAAAACCAAGGCCATGTAGAGTTGCACACATTTTCTACTTAAAAATTCTATAACCTTGTGCCCTTATATTTTATGGAGTTCTGTGGGTTGCTTTGAGTTAGTTTTATATTTGATATTGATATACAGGTTGATTTTTTTTTTTTTGGTTTTTCGGGCCACACCCGTTTGATGCTCAGGGGTTATTCCTGGCTAAGTGCTCAGAAATTGCCCCTGGCTTGGGGGGACCATATGGGATGCCGGGGGATCGAACCGTGGTCCTTCCTTGGCTAGAGCTTGCAAGGCAGACACCTTACCTCTAGCGCCACCTCACCGGCCCCTAGGTTGATTTTTGATAAAAGTTTGAAAGCACCTTAAAGAGAAAAGCAAATCAAGCTTTTCAATTAAACGCCTTGAAATAATTTTACATTTATATGCAAAAGGACCCATAATTGACACTTTTCACCTATACCTTAGAAGAGGAAAGTGCATAAATTAGTTTAAAGAGAAACTTGGAGAAAATTCCAGTACCCAGAATTGTTTTGGGGTCAAATAACAAAGATAGAGAAGGTGTGCTCCCTCATCTTTTACATAGAACCAATCTCAGGTAAGGATTGTTGCACAAATAGCTGGAAGCATCTGCAGCACATGCAATCTGTACTTCGACATGGATATCAAAGACACATGCTGGAGGAGAGTGATAGCATTTTGTTTCAGAGATGAGCTGGAGAGCTGATGAGAGTCAAATGTGGAAAAATCTATTGAGTATAATGATAAACAAGTATACCCAGGAACTAGACACATTTCTATTTAGAAGAAGGTGGAAGGGTTGAACACACTTGGCAATTCTGAGAGGATATTCCTGATGACTCTGTGCTCAAGAGTCACTCGGTGGTGCCAGGAATCAAACCAAGTTTGGTTGTATGCAAGGAAAATTTTTTAATCCATGTACTATCTCTCTGGCTCCTAGACACATTTACTAACCCAGTTCATTTTTTTTATTATTCTGAGAAGTGCAAAAAGATGACAAAGTATCTGTGATTCTGTTCCCTGTTCCTGTAATCAGTATGCAAAATATAGAAATTGGAATTCCATAGAAGAATTTAATTTTTTTCCAAACCAAAATGTTAGGACTGTGTGGGCCATAACTATAAATGTATGAATTTGTTCACCAGGTATCTTTGTCTTTCAGGTCTCTCTTAATGAAAGCCTAGAGTTTTTGCATTTTTTTCTATTACTCATAAATCCCCAGAGCAAAGGGTTCATGACCGCTTCACAGAGCTGAAGTATAAATTCATATCACACATGCGGTATGGCAAAAGGTTGTAGTTTACCTATTTGTTCCTCAAAGAGAATATGAAATGAGTAAGGCCAGTTCTGAAGTTTATTTTTGACAAACTGAAACCTTCTTTTCTGTACACTTCTCTTCAAAAGATCAATCACCATTGATCTGGGCTTTGGGTTCAGATAGTCAGGGTTTTAGTTGCGAATATGAGCAAGCTTTGTAAACTAAATTAAGCTAATTCATTTCCTTATGAGTAACAGTGGGGATAATAGCACCCATTTTGCAGGATTATTTAGAGGATTAAATACAAATGACACAGGTGAAAAGAATATAGTGGGCACTCAGAAGATGTTCATCTCTTTTCTCTTTTGATGCATGACCGGCATTCTATTCTTAGGTATCTGTAGTAGTTCGGAATCAGGCTTGACTTGGCCCCACATCCAAAGGAAAAGTGACTTCAATTTCAGAAGAGTTTATTTCTATATCTTTTTCATCTAATGTCTGGCAATTAGCAATCATGGGGCACTAGGGACCACTTTGATCCAGTATCCACTCATTTAGCATGACTTCACCTCACACATGCTCCATTTAGCAAGATGAAGGGAAAAGAGAAAGAAGGCTCTTGCCTCATTTTTTTTTATTTTTTGGCTACACCCAATAATGCTCAGGGGTTACTCCTGGCTATGTGCTCAGAAATCACTCTTGGCTTGGGGAACCATATGGAACATTGGGGGATTGAACTGCAGTTTGTCCTGGGTCAGCCACGTGCAAGGCAAACACCCCACCACTGTGCCATCGCTCCAGTCTCTCTTGCCCCATTTTTTGAGGAAATGACCAGCATTGTCTATGTCTCTTTTCTGAACACTTTTATCTTTTTGCTAGATCTTGGTTCCATGGTCACCCCAATCGCAAGGTAGGCTGGGAAAGTAGCTTTTATTCTAAATAGCTGTATGTTCAGATGATAATTGAGGGATTTATTTCTGTAGAGAAAAGAAAAATGGGGCCAAGAGATAGCACAGCCGTTAGGCATTTGCCTTGCACATGCCGCCCCTGGTTCTATCCCCAGTACCCCATATGGTCCCCGAGCTTGCCAAGACCGATTTCTGAGCACAGAACCAGGAGTAACCCCTGAGTGCCACAGGGTAGAGCTGAAAGAGATAGAGAGAGAGAGAGAGAGAGAGAGAGAGAGAGAGAGAGAGAGAGAGAGAGAGAATGAACATCTAAGGATAGTTTCTAGTCTTTGTCTCATGTAAATACTTTTCCCCAACTCTTAGTTCATAGTAGAATTATTGAAGCCTATGTGTAAGCTATATACATAACAAATAAGTTCAAATTAAGTAAATTACATGATCAGAAAAGGCAAGACATTGGCTGCAAATAAATTTTTAAAAAAGTGTCTAACTGTCAAAATGTCAGGTTGAGGGGAAGGGAGGGTCAGGGTCTCTGTCAGAAATGACAGAGAGTGATTAAAGTAGTGGTGGGAAGATTGTGTGTCTGAAAACCCACTGTAAACAACTCTGTAAGTCATAGTATCTAAATCAAATTAATATGTACAAATAATCTCTTTTTGATAGGTAAAATACAAAGAAAAGGCATAGGCTAATGACATTAGAAAATATGAAAATAAAAGACAATCAGAAAACTAAATTAAAGACCAAAATGATCACAAAAGGTCAGCTATTAATTGACAAGAGTTAAAATGCATGAGAACATTTGAACAGGAAGGGGGGGTCTATGCTAAATATTTTATTTTCCACTTTGTCTTCTTCCAACTCTTCACTGTTCTTGGCTTGATCTATAGGTACACATACACAACTTTTCCTGCCTATTGTTTGCTCTAGGATATGGCAAAGCACCAGCATGAGGTTGAGAAAATAAGCATAGGGCTAGAGCTTAGTTCCCCAGGAACCCTATACAAGATTACCCGAGTCTAGATTGGAATCCCTTCCATGTGGTCGTCCTTGTTTCTAGCTTTCCACATCTGCTCTCACCTTCCCCATCTGGTTTAAACAAGATGCTGTGCCCCTTTTCTTATAACCTTAGAGTCCATTATTCCTTGTGCTTTCTCTGAGCAAGCCCAACACTTTTCATTGAATACCTTCAATTCTTAGGGGACCCATGGAGGCTTAACACTCTTTTGTGAAAGGCTCAAAGCAAAATGTATTAGAATTGTAGGGAGGATTTATTAAAAAAATTTTTTTTCTTGAGACATTTTTGACTTTCTACTAACTTTCTAATCAGGTTAAGCTTCTTGATAGAAAAAAAAGTGATTTTTAAAAAATATCTGAGGACAATTTAGAGCAATGGGCAGTGCCCCCAACAATATCGCAAAAAAGGCAATGCTATCTCTGTACAGAGAGCTTTAAAACAAAGTTATGAAGGGTTAACAAATGCATTAAAAATTGAACTTAGTTGGAAATCAAAATATGTAAATTAAAGTAACATTTTAGTCTGTCAAATTAACAAAGATCGAAGAAATATATTTGCAAGAGTGTGATATGACACTGTTATTAACAGCTGGTGTACGTATGAACTGATAAAATTTTTCTAGAAAGAATTTGGCCTCTGTATATTTAGAGCTTCATTAAAATTTCTTTTCCTTGAGTCAGTAATTCTACTTTTAAGGGTTTATTATTAAAAATAACAATTTATATGCTTTGATCACTAATACATTTTATGGAGATAACATTACATTTATGACACCAATCTGTTTTATTAATATTAATATTATTATTATTATTATTATTATTATTTTGGTTTTTGGATCACACCCAGTGGTGCTCAGGAATTATTCCTGGCTCTGCACTCAGAAATCACTCCTGGAAGGTTTGGGGGACCATATGGGATGCCGGGATTTGAACCACCATTTGTCCTGGGTCAGCTGCGTGCAAGGCAAAAGCCCTAGCACTCTACTGCTGTGCTATCTCTCCTGCCCCACCAATTTGTTTTAGATGCGCATCATTGTGATTTTTTTTGTTTGCATTATGATCATCACTAGATATTTAGTTTTTATTTTTCTGTACCCTACTGTTGACCCCTTTGGTCCTTTCCTTTGCCCCTCCCACCCACATAGATATATTTAGGGAAGCAAAAGTACAATATTTATTGTATATAAAAGCAAGGTAGAAATAGTTTAGATAATCAACCTTTGTTACATATGGAGCTTCCTAGATAAAGAAACAGATATTCAAATGAGTTCTAAAAATGTTAATGAAACAGGACAATATTTCGAAAATAATATTAATAAAATCATCAAGTTTGTTCTTAATAAAAAGGGTGCATAGACAAACTTTAACAGCACATATATGAGTCATGAGTAGAATTCTGCATCTCAATTTTCTGAGTTTTAGGTGTTTTACACAGATTTACTTTCAAAGAGAAGCAACTCTCTGAAAGACCCAAGCTGCCTGAGAAATAAGCTATTTCCAAGTGCAGCCCCTCAGGAACTCATGTCACCTCACCCAAAAGTATGTGAATCCCAGTGGGGACCACAGCCAAGTCATGAGCACGAAAACCAACCAGGTGTGTGACCCACGGTCATTGCAACAACAGAAAGAGAAGAGGTGGTGTGGGG
>PVKC010005852.1:0-32149 GCA_004027635.1 Crocidura indochinensis | reverse complement strand
AGGGAGAAAGAGAGAAAGAGAAAAAGACAAAGAAAAAGAAAGAAGACAGTCACTTTTCCACTCAGATTATTTAGTTATACAGCATCAATTTAGGTCCACCCAGTTACTTACCTATTGGTATCTGCTACATTTCAAAGAATACATCTTCTATTCCATTGGGTTCCACTTAATGTCAATATTTGGACAACCTGATTCCACGACAACAGACTTCGACATCAGTGTCCTTTTTTTTTCCTATTTCACATACTTACACCCACACGGAATATCCAGGTGAACTGGTCCTGACCAATGAGTCTCCCTTTGTCTCCAACTCTTATCTGAAAGCCACATTTCCACAAGCTAAAAAGTTGACAAATGGAGTATATAGAAGCTAAAAGGCAGTATTAAGCATGTTAGCAGAAATCAAAATCTTTCAAGTAAAAGCAGAAATCTTGGTTCCCACAATACCCTGAGACATAAAATCTAGAAATGATGGTGGCCCTAGCAGAGATCACCTTGCAGACTTGCTAAGAATTCAGAGCACCGCTCTCTCTAACACTGATTCCTCCCAGGATTCTTCAGTCTACACAGATGGCTATGATTGCAGTGGTAGCCCTGATCCTGTTGCTTTACTTTGTAGCTGGCGACACATCTCGTTATTTAGTGGTTCCACTTTTTTTTGCTATTTATATGTTTGTGATGCATGTGGTCCATATTCCCTGGACCATCATCCTGGAAGATTTTGAGTGCCATGGAAACATAACTGACTTCTGTGTAACTGCATGTTTTGAAAATGTTTTATGTGTTCCTGTTACAGGAATTTGGCGCTATATTTTCTTCATGTGCCTGGGCTCTTCGTTGTTTTTGAAATCTTCATGGCCAGTATTCAACTTAATGATAGCAATAACAAATTGGTGGAATCAATGGGAAGTGAAGTGGCAATTCAGGAGCAGGCTCCTTCTCTGAACTACCAACAAAAAAGATGAACTGGCTTTTATACCTTTTGTACTTACTCCTGATGATGGCAGCACAGTGTTTGCTATCATACTTTCTTTTGTACCAATATCTACCCCTGCTGAAACAGTCTACCATTCACTGCAGTACTGATTAATGCCTAGCACCCTATCACTGTCTGGTCAGTGGGAGAACGGAAAAGCAGAAATCCATCTACAAGCTCATTGTCTTCTCTTTCATCACCATACTGTTTGGCTTGGACATCTCCCTGTATAGCACTTACCATTACCTGTTAAATCTTTTTTTCTGTTTGTTTGTTTGTTTTTTCAACCATATCCAGTGAAGCTCAGGGGTTACTCCTGGCTATGGGCTCAAAAGTCGTTCCTGGCTTGAGGGACCATTTGGGATGCCAGGGGATCAAATCCAATTCATCCTAGGTTAACGCATGCAAGATAAACACCTTACAGCTTGCGCAATCGCTCCGGCCCCTGTTAAATAAATCTGGAAGCAAGTTGTAGAAGTTCTCATTACGCCTTTCTTCCTTCACCAAGAAGGATGTGTTTTATGAAATGTCATGTCTGGGTATGTTTCATTTTACACACATTCTCTGATTATTTATTTGCAAGAAACAGTTACATTTCTTGTTTATTATCTTAGATTCAGCCTGAGATGGTCTCATTGTGGGAATGGGTGGTGGTGAACACCTGATAATGAACACCTGATAACATTTCTTTCACATGTGCCATTTAATTTGCTTCTCACCAAAACCCTGTGACTTGGCATTTGTTATTGCCTATTTCCTGGTATATTCAGACCAGGAAGAGTTTCATAGTCATGGGATTAACAACCTTTCAAACTTTAGAAGAGCTTGATGAGCTTGTGATTTGATATTTGTATTTGTTGTAAACAGATGAATTGATTGGTTCCACAGGAAAATTCTCAGCTAGACTTTCCCAAAGATCTCTGGGCCCATTCTCACCACCTTGTTTAAATGTGAAGCGAGGATGGAATCAATGTGGTTGTGAAATCAGTGAAATCAGTGTGCACTAGGGAGAATATGAATGTAGTTCCTAGTTGGTGTGTGGATTCAAGGAAGCAGTTCATATGATTACTCTGTACTCAGAAGCATACCTGCTCCTAGAGACATGTTTAAGCCTTATTTTGAAATATGTTGAAACCTATGTAGATGCAGATAAATTTTTTAAATTATTATCTTTTGATCATACCTAGTAGTGTTCAGGGTTTACTTTTGGCTCTTTGCTCATGAATTACTTATAGTGGTGGTTGGGGACCATGTTGGAATAGAGATCAAACCCAGGTTGGTCACATGCAAGGCAAACAGCTTGTCTGCTGTATTATTGCTCTGTTTAATTTCAATTATAAAACTCTTCATGGCTCGCGCCACAGTTCTGACCCCTTAATTTTTTTTCTTAATATTTTAATAGAATTGTCATGAAGTGCGTAATTACAAAGTTTTTCATAATTGGGTTTTAGTCATACAATTTTCTATCACCCATCTCTTCACCACTACTTATTTCTCACATCCATTATCCCCAGTGTCCCTTCTGTTCTCCCCTCCAACCTGCCTCACTGCAGACATTTTTCTTTCTTTCTTTCTTTCTTTTTTCTTTTTGCTTTTTTGGGCCACAACTGGTGACAATCAGGGATTACTCCTGGCTATGAGTTCAGAAATCGCTCTTGGCTCGAGGGACCATATGGGATGCTGGGGGGATCAAACAGTGGTCCATCTTAGGTTAGCACTTGCAAGGCAAATGCCCTACCATTTGCACCACTGCTCCAGCCCCTGCAGACAATTTTCTTTTCCTTCATTAACAATACTGCAAATATACAGTGTCAAAAAAGAAAGAGAGAAGTAATACACCTGTTCCAGAAGCAGGCAAGGGCTGGGTGGGAGGGAAACTGGGGACACTGGTGACAGAAAAGTACACTGGTAAAGGGTGGTGTACATTCTATGACAGACACTCCTCATAAACAAATTTTTAACTACAGTGCTTAAATAAATAATTCTGATAATTAATAAAATAATAAAAGAAAAATACTCTGAAGAGGTTTTACTCCATTGATATTGATTTATATCAAATCAATGTTATGTACTCAATAAAAGTGTATTCAACAGCTGGAATAAAGATAGCTGTATATCAATTAAAGGCAAAAATCATACGATTATGTTTGGGACCAGATAAATAATGATGATTATATCAATAGGTTAGAAAAAGCATTTGATAGGGCTAAAAGGAGCACATTTCAATATAATAAAACCATAGTTTTGTGCCCTTATAACATTCAATATTAATTTAAAAATAGTAACCATTGCATTATATTTAGTATAAATTTGTATTTAATATTTTACTCAGTGATAAAAACCTGAAAATCCTTTTCTTTAAAGTCAAGACAAGATTGTGTACTCTCACAACTTCTATTTTATTTAATATTCTAGGTCTTAAAATAAGGCAGAACAAGAACTAAAAATCATTCAAAAAACAAAAACAAAAAAATCATTCAAATTGGAAAGGAAGTGACATTTAATTACTTTTAAGTGACATATATGTGTATATATTGTGATAATTAAATATAGAAATCCCAAAAACTACACCGAATAACTATTAGAAACAATAAATGATGATAGAAAACTGAGAAGCTGCTGTTAAACAAAATTGGTAATTTAAAAATCAATTGAAATGAAGAAGCAGAGATATAGCACAGCAGTTAAGGGATTTGCCTTGAATGGCAGCTTGTTAGGATACACCTCATTTTACCTAAAACAAAGATATCCTTGCTTCTTTTTTTGTGTTGTTTGCAACTTGAATTTATACCAAATCAGAGATTGTCTTACTTGTAAACCTGGGTGGGATTGGCTCAGGATAGCCTGAGCTATCTGTCCTTACTGTCCCACCCAGGGGTGGCCTTTGTACTCAATAAAAACGGTAATTCTTTATGGGGCTGGGTGGTGGCGCTGGAGGTAAGGTGCCTGCCTTGCCTGCGCTAGCCTAGGACGAACCACGGTTCCATCCCCCGGTTTCCCATATGGTCCCCCAAGTCAGGAACGACTTCTGAGCGCATAGCCAGGAGCAACCCTGAGTGTCAACGGGTGTGGCCCCGCCCCCCCCAAAAAGGTAATTCTGGAAGGCACCTTGCTCACTATATGAGGTAGAAGACGGCTACACTACATATGTTTCAACCTCAGATTGGTCTGAACTATTTCATGCACAACCCTGATTCAGATTAGTTCATCAGGGGTTGGAGATTTTACAATTGGCTCTTGAGAGTGACCTAGGACCCAGGGATCCAAAAGATTGCAATGATGGTGAGTAACTTGACCCTCTGGTGGATTATCACCATGACAAGGCCCCCTCAAGCTAGACTGAATGTGCCTTGCCTTTCACTGGAACATTGATGAACATGGCTCATTTTCTGAATGGCTTCATGTTGCTCTGTCTACCTACATTTCTCACTCTAGACTGTATGTGCCAGGTTCCCTTAGAGATTCTCCTGCATACATGCCACAAGAGGGGAAGAGTGCCTTCCCAGTGGTGATGAGTTCTCCATCTAAAGGCCTCCCCAGGGCTGATAATTTATCGTTGACTGCTGTCACTAAAGTAGAAAGACCGCCATCTCCCAAAAGGGATGAAACAGCTACCGTCTCTGCAGAGGAAGAGTCTGAAAGCAACTCAAACAGAGATACCTTCACGCACCAACCTCTGAGTCAGATAGACAAGCCAGTGCTGGCAATCCAAGTCCTGGGCACTGTCAAACGTTCATTATACTAGACGTTATGTAGTTATCAACAGAAATTACACCAAAGAATATGTCTTTTTCACTGGACAGCTTTAAGAGAAACAATTGCAGGAAGTGTACTGTTTGGTAATGGAGAGGCTGTGAAGTTTGATGTCTTGAAAGGAGAGATAGGATCAAAAGCTGCTAATGTATCCTCCTGGTGAAATGCCACTGAAAGGTAGCAGACATAGGCTCAGTCTATTCATCCTCAGGTCTCACTCAGCTGTCCCATCACCTGTGGTGGCAGAGCCCGCTCAGGTGAGACAGAAGCAGACAGTGAAGGGGAAAGAGTTGAAGACTCTGGGTAGTGTCCCAGATGCCAATGTTTGCCATTTTTCTTCTACCAGAGGCACCTTCTGCGATAACCTTCGACTCCTAACCTGCAGCAGCTTATTGAGGAAATCCTCAGTCTAACACAGTAGGTGAAAATGGAGAAAATAGAGGGTCCAAGACCAGCTGAGGAGAAACATCTGACCTGGAATTGATCCCAGGCATTTCAAATTGTCCCCCAAGCCTGCCAGGAATAACTCCAGAGCTCTCAAAAACAAACAATAAGAGTTTCCAAAAAATCTGTTTAAATTAAAATAACAGAGAAATCATGCAAACAGCAAATACAAGTACATATAAAACACAAAAGTACATAGTACAGCAGATAGGGTGCTTTCCTCATGTGCTGCTGACTGGGTTTGACCTTGCCACACACTATAGTCCCCTGAACACTCCCAGGAGTGATCCTTGAGTAAAGATTAAGATGTAAACCCTGAGCACTGTTAGGTATAGTCCCAAACTAAAAACTAATAAACATATATATTTAAAAATATCGTAAGGGAAATAATAGGTTTGGGGCCTATCCTGGACCACACAGAGGAGTACTTTGGCATATTCCAGTTCTTTGCAATATCAAAGTCACTTTAGGTGTGCTAGGGAATGAGCCAGAGTCAGCTGCATTATACTTGTACTATTTCTGCTACTTTTCAGGGAATCATAAGAAAAGTAAGGCTTATTTGGAATCATAAAGATCTCAAATGTTAAAGCAGTGGTCCTCAAACTACGGCCCGCAGGCCACATATTGTATTTGTTCCTGTTTTGTTTCTTCACATCAAAATAAGATGTATGCAGTGTGCATAGGAATTTGTTCATAATTTTTGTTTTTACTATAATCTGGCCCTCTAATGGTCTGAGGGAGGCCCCTGTTTAAAAAGTTTGAGGACCCCTGTGTTAAAGCAATCATGTTACCTAACTTCAAGACATACAAGAAAGTAATGGTAATTAAAAGTGTATAGCAGTGAAAAAAAGTACAAAAATGGATCAATAGGCTGTAATTGAGAATTCAGAAATAAACCCACACATTGACCAATATTTAATCTCTGACCAAAGAGACATAACCATATAGAGGAAAAAAGAAATTATCTTTAATAAATGGCATTAAGAAAATGGGAAATCATTGGTAAAGATCTGAAACACTGGCTGAGAGAAGTAAACACTTTGATGGTGGGTGTGATGATATATATGTGCAACTATCATGAACAGAATTCTAAATAACAATAAAATTATAAATCACAAAAGTTTATAAACTTAAAAATTAAATTACAGGGCCAGAGAGGTGGCGCTAGAGGTAAGGTGTCTGCCTTGCAAGCACTAGCCAAGGAAGGACCGCGGTTCAATCCCCCGGCATCCCATATGGTCCCCCCAAGCCAGGGGCAATTTCTGAACACTTAGCCAAGAGTAACCCCTGAGCATCAAACGAGTGTGGCACCAAAAAAACTCAAAAAAAAAAGATAAAAATAAAAAAAAAATAAAATTACAAACCTCAATAAAATAGGGGGAAATAAAACAACCAACTAATTTATCCAGGACAGAGTGATAAAGTTTAGAATCAGGTTTAAAGGAAAAGGAAGTTTTTCCTGTGGAATTTCTTTTCAGTGAATGGATCCTCGTAATGGAATCTCTTAGAAAGGCTGATTAGCAAGCAAGTATAACTTGGATCTTTTTCAAAGAGCACAACTCTGTTGCCTCAAAGTATTTGGAGAAGTTTGATTAGAGTCAAATCGCAGAGTAGAATAACATAACAAAAACTATCACTTTGGGGCCCGGAGAGATAGAACAGCGGCGTTTGCCTTGCAAGCAGCCATTCCAGGAAGCAAAGGTGGTTGGTTCGAATCCTGGTGTCTCATATGGTCCCCCATGCCTGCCAGGAGCTATTTCTGAGCAGACAGCAAGAGTAACCCCTGAGCACCACCGGGTGTGGCCCAGAAACAAACAAAAAACAAAAAAACAAAAACAAAACTATCACTTTGGGGGAGCTCTTCCCAGCTGTTTGTGGGAATATCATCTATGGAAAGCAATATGCAAAAAAGAGCACAGCGGTGTTTGCCTTGCAAGCAGCCGATCCAGGACCAAAGGTGGTTGGTTCAAATCCCGGTGTCCCATATGGTCCCCCGTGCCTGCCAGGAGCTATTTCTGAGCAGACAGCCAGGAGTAAACCCTGAGCACCGCCGGGTGTGACCCAAAAACCAAAAAAAAAAAAAAAAAAAAAGGAAAGCAATATGCAATCCAATGGTACAAATGCTTAGCATCTAGCCCAGACCAGACTCCTATGCAACCCAGTAATACAAATGCTTAGCATCTAGCCCAAACAAAAAAAACCATTAATCCAAAAGGCTACACACACACACCAATCTTAGTACAGTGATAGCCAAGATATGGAAATAACCCAACTATGAATGGTTCAAGATGTGGCATATACATAATAGAATGTTATATAGCTGAAATGAAAAAGTCATGTAATTTGCATATACATATATTTAATGTTTTTACTTTAAACACTGTGGTATACAAAGTTGCTCATAATACAGTTATGACTTGGCATTCAATGCTCCAACATCAATCCCACCACCATTAACATTCCCTCTACCATTGTTCCGTTTCCCACACACTCTAAGGCCCTATCCCCTTAGCAAGCAAGAAATAATTTCTTTAATATTTTTGATACAACTAAATGATAATGGAATTAGCCGGGGAGTTTAGTTAGGACAGGGAAGGGACTACTATGACAATTACAGCTGAAAAATGACAAGAATTGAGTGTTAAAAAGAGATCAAGTGATATGCATGATATCCCTTGAGCAACAACAGTATTGCAAACCACAGTGTCAAAAGGAGGGAAAAAAATGAAGAGAGGAGAGGATAGGAGAGGAAAGGAAGGGGAGAGAGAGAAGGGAGAAGGGATGATAAAGAGATGGGGAAGGGAGGTAGAAAGGAGGGGAGGGGGATACTGTGAGGGAAAGAAAGGGGGGAGAAAACGGGAAATTAATGGCAGGAAAGAAAATGTATACTAGTGAAGGAATGGGTGTTGTACATTACATGAGTAAACTCAATCATGAACAACTTTTAACTGTCTCTTATGGTGATTCAATTAGGAATTTATAAAATAAAAACAAATAAAAATATTACCTAAAAAGGATGGTTTTAGACACAACCCAACAGCAAGTGAAATGAAATAATAAAAGATTTTAAAGTGTTTAAAATTAAAATATGTGTACAGAAACGAAATTATTACCATAAAGAAAAGATAGTTTCTGAAAGGAAGAAGATACTTACACCCCCTAGCTTTCCTTATGGCATACTATTAAGCTATACAAGGAACTTAAGTAAATCAACAAAAATCCAATAAATAAATGGGAGAATTCTTGAACAAATACTTCTCTAAAGAGGACATACTGCTGCATGAAAATATGCTGTCCAATTAGTAGGCAAATGCAAATTAAAAACATAGTGAGACAGCACCTCAAACTATGAATGGCTTCTATCGAAATAAGTATTGGCCAAGATGTGGATAAGATACCCTCCTACACTGTTGCCAACAATGTACATTTATAACCATTTGGGAAAAGATGGATTTTTTTCCAAACCTAAAAATTAAATTACCATATATGCCAACAATTTCACTCTGGGAATCTACAAAAGAACCTGATAATATAACCATAAAATTTTAAATCCAGATCGGAGTGATAGCACAGTGGTTAGGGCATTTGCTTTGCACGCAGGGTTTGATCCTCAGCATCCCAGATGGTCCCCCTAGTACCCGTCCAGGAGTAATTTCTGAGCACAGAGTCAGGAGTAACTCCTGAGCACCGCAGTATGGCCCAAAGACAAAAAGAAAATTAAAAAGTGTGTATGTGTGTGTGTGTGTGTGTGTGCATGCGCGTGTGTAAGCACGATTTGTTAATCCAATTTTTAAGAAATCGCCGTTAGCAGTGTTTTCAAATTTTTCATTATTTCTTAACCAAGACCCAGGCTTCTAGATAAAAACAGATAAATATAGGAAACTATTTTTTGTGTTTGGGTACCCAAATGTGACTCTGTTGACTTCATTTCCTTGAAGCTAACTGTTGTGATGTCATGATTTGAAATGGAAAGTCGCCCTTTCAAAGACGGGTGCTCCAAAACTGTGACTTTACAAGGAGTTCATTTCAAATGGGAATGCAAAGCGGGTATCCCCACTAACTGTGCGAAGTAGATATATTCTTTCGTTTCCTATTCGGAAAACAGGCAGGTCCTGGCAGCTGGCCAATAATAGACTTTGGCCGATTTCCAAGGGTGGAGTTGAACAACTAGTAGGCTCCACCCACTGCTTCTCCTTGCGAACCCGGAAAGGTTACTGGGACTGGGCGTGGGAGTGAGCCTTTAAAACTGGAACTAGTCTTCCTTGAGTAAGCAGCTCCCAAGGGAAAGGTGCGAATCTTCTCTTTTTGCTCAAACAAATCTGAGCTCGGCACAGCTTTTGCTAAATAGCTGTTCATCGAGAGAAATTGGTTCCTTGCCTGCCATTCGATTTCAGCTGCCTGTCCTTGGCCCAGAGCTTTCTTTGCTCTGTAACTGCTGATCTGTTTTGTTTTGGTTCTGAGTGATGACGTTTCTCATCTTTTCCCTCCGGCTAGTCATCTTCATCCTGACATTTCCTTTGCACCTACTGAATTTTCTGGGCTTGTGGGACTGGGTGTGCAAAAAATGGTTCCCCTACTTCATGGTGCGATTCGCTGTGACGTATAATGAAGAGATGAAGAGCAAGAAGCAAGAACTCTTCAGCAACCTGCAGAAGTTTGTGGGTCCCTCTGGGAAGCTCTCTCTATTGGAGATAGGCTGCGGTTCTGGGGCCAACTTCAAGTTCTATCCACCGGGCTGTCGGGTGACTTGTGTTGATCCCAACCCCAACTTTGAGAAGTTCTTGATCGAGAGTATTGCGAAGAATCAACACTTGCAGTTTGAGCGTTTTGTGGTGGCTGCTGGCGAAAACATGCACCAGGTAGAATCTGGCTCCATGGATGTGGTGGTCTGTACCCTGGTTCTGTGCTCTGTGGAGAACCAGGAGCGGATCCTCCAGGAAGTTTGCAGAGTGCTGAGACCGGTGAGTGGGGGATGTAAGTGGATTAGTCTCCAGTTTGCATGCTCCTGGGGCACAAATTTTATGATATAAAAAGAAAAACTACTAGAGAAGACATGAATTTTTTAAAATAGACTAGATTAGAGGAAAGACTGAGGCCATAGAGCTAGGGTGCACTTCCTTGCATGCTTTCCACCCAACTTAGATCCTTGTTGTGTTCCTGCTTCCCACCCCATGATTAAAAATAAATACATTTGATTTTATTTAACTGCAAAGAGGAATGGTGGAAATAAAATTAGTGAAAAACTGATCCAGAAAATAGTTCTAACGATGCACTGCGTGTTTTGCTTGTTGAATGCTCCATGTTCCTTCCTCAGCGCTGTCTGACCCTCACCCAAACAAACCAAGGTGGAAATAGATTGATAGATACCCGGTAGATACTGCTGTATGTGGCTCTCTAAACAAAAAAAGAAATGAAATTGAAAAATTGAAACTGGGGGCCGGGCGGTGGCGCTGGAGGTAAGGTGCCTGCCTTACCGCGCTAGCCTTGGACGGACTGCGGTTCGATCCCCCGTGCTCCATATGGTCCCCCAGGCCAGGGGCGACTTCTGAGCACATAGCCAGGAGTAACCCCTGAGCGTCACTGGGTGTGGCCCAAAAAACAAAAAAAAAAAAAAAAAAAAGAAAAGAAAAATTGAAACTAAATTGAAATTGGAAAATTACTTCCTATGTTTATAACTGAACGGTTGATTCTCTCATATTACAAATAAGCAAAGTCTATAGGATTTTTGAAATCATTAAGGAAAATGAAAGGGAAAAGTCAGAGCCAGAACAGAAAAATAGTCAATATGGTAAAATCCTGGACTTTGTTACAAAGGAAGTTAAGCAAGACACAATATTTACCATTCCATATTTCTTTCATTACTTACGGAAGAACCTGTCCTGTTGTGCAAATGTGCAGAGATATTAATATACAGCGGTATTGATACCATTATTTGTAATGGCACATGTTGAAAATATTCTAAATATATTTTGAAAAGAGGTTGCTCATTTCAGTAAAGATATTCTATACAGTTGATTATAAAAATTAGGTTGATCTAGAAAAAATCTCCAAAAGTTAATGTTACATCAGAAAAAGCAACCAAAATGCCCATAAGCGCCACTGAGTGTGACCCAAAAACCAAAATAATAATAATAATAATGGTAGGAGGGCAAAATAGTCCTATATATATTTATTAATAGAAATAATAAACTAGGAACTGTTAAGAGTAGTTGCCTCATAGAAATGAGTTTGGATGCATGGGGAACACTACATGTCCATTTATACATTTCTGTATTGAATGGCATTTTGCATGCAATTTTGCTATATTTATTGACACTTATTTTTTTTAAGTTTTATTTTAAACAAAGTATAGGACCCAAGTGATAGCACAGTGGAAAACGGCATTTGTCTTGAATGTAGCCACAAGGCAGGAGTAACCCCATAATGCTACTGGATGTGGCCCAAAAGAAAGAAAGAAAGAAAGAAAATTACCATAAAGTAGAAGTACCCCAACATTTGAATTTATTAGGAGAATGTAAACTCATCCCCTGTGCCATATCTCCAAGCCCAATGAATGTGTCTGAATCAGGGTTGCACGTAGAATAATCCAAACCAAGGCTGACGCTGAAACATGTAGTCTGTCAGTCTTCTACCTAATATGGCCCTTATAGCCTGCCAGAATTACCATTTTTATTGAGTACGATTGTTTACAAGTAAGGCATTTTTTGTTTTGGGTGAAACCAAGTTGTTAACAAACAGATACAAAGAAACCAGGGATAAACTTGGTTTTAGGTAAAATAAGGTGTAATCCAGCAATTGCCCCTTTATGTTAAAAAAAATTGAAGGGTACATAAGCAATGTTCTATTGTTCTCTGTTAGAGGCAAGAGCCCTAAATCAGAATTTGCAAAAGTGGTTATTTTGCATAATAGCAATAGTAAAAGTTGGCTGTAATAGCATCTAATTTTAAACTGTATACATCATTCTCAAAACAATGAACTTTTTTCATGTCTTTTTATATCTCAATACTTTTTATAGACTTCTCTGAAAATAAACATTAGAACCTTTCTGTGTGTCATCTTTGTGCAGATGCCAGGCTAATCTTCTCTGTACCGTTCCAATTAAAAATAAGGAAAGCTTCATGGATTTACAGATACAATTAATTAAAAAAAATCTTGGGCCGGAGAGATAGCATGGAGGTAAGGCATTTGCCTTTCATGCAGAAGGTTATTGGTTTGAATCCCAGCGTCCCATTTGGTGCCTGCCAGGAGCAATTTCTGAGCATGGAGTCAGGAGTAACAGCTGAGCACTGCTGGGTGTGACCCAAAACCGCACACACAAAAAAATCTTAAATAGTTTTACACTGAGCACTATAATGCAAGTCTAGAAAATCTGAGTTCCTTTTCATAAACTTCATTAAACAAAAATCACAAGAACATTTCCACAGATCTATACAAATTGAAAATAAGTTTGCTAAAAAATTCTTATAATGAGCACTGTTAATAATAGTCTATACTATCCAAGTTCCTTTTCCATCTACTTCTATGGACAAAGAGATCAGAACAATTTTGCAGACATAATTTCAGAATAAGTTGCTATATAAGATACATAATAAAACATCATATCAATTGAGAAACATTTTCTAGGATAGCTGAAACTCTTAAAACTAACATGCATTTACTCAGAATTTTGAAAACAAACAATAAAGCTCTAAAGTTGGATACAAATTATTTTGTTTGCAGTGGGGCATAAAGCAAAACAATAAGGTACATACAGATAAAACACCATTTAAGCAGCATGATTGTGATTGATGCAAATATGGTCAAGAGATTAGCTTAGAATAAAGTTAATTTTTTGGAGGTGACCCAGATGCAGTAAGTTCTGAAAGCAGCTTCTCCTCAGCTGGTCTTGGATCCTCCATCTTCTCCATATTCACCTTTGTGTTAGGCTCCTGGGGTTTCCTTGATAAGCTTCTGCAGGTCTGGGGGCCATAGTCCTGGCAAAAGGCTCCTCTGATAGATGAAAGATAGTAGACGGTGGTATCTGAGACTGCCCAGAATCTTCAACTCTTTCCCCATCACTGCCTACTTCTGTCTCACCTGAGGGGCCTCTGCCACCATAAGTGGTGGGACAACTTAGTGAGGCTAGGGGATGAATTGACAGAACCTATGTCTATTGGGAGCATATCTGCTACCTTTCACAGGCATTCCATCAGGTCCAGTTACAATTAGCAGCTTTTGGATCCATCTCTCCTTTCACAACATCAAACTCCACAGTCTCCCCATCTCCAACACTACACAGAAGCTTCCTGGGATTGTTTCTATTAATAGCTGTCCCGTGAACAAAGACATCTTCTTTGGTGTCATTTCTGTTGATAAATCCATAACCATTCCAGACATTGAACCATGTAACAGTGTCCAGTACTTGGATTGCCAGCACCGGCTCGTCTATCTGACTCAGTGCTTGGAGCAAGGGGGTAACTTTGGTTGAACCATTTTCAGACTCTGGTAGATGGGGTCTCTTTGGTTTAGTGCCAGTAGTAAACAATAAAGTTCAACAATAAAGCAGTAAACAATATCAGTTCTGGGAAGGCCTTTAGATTGAGAACTCGTCACCACCTGGAAGGCCCTCTTCCCCTCTTGTGGGATGTGTGCAGGGGAATCTCTAGGGAGCCTGGTACATACAGTTCAGATTAAGAAATGCAGATAAATGGACCAGAGCAATGTGAAACCATTCAGAACAGGAGCCATGTTCACTGATGTTCCAGTGAAAGGCACAGCACATTCAGTCCAGCTTGAGGGGCCTGTAATGGTTATAATCCACAAAGGGTCAAGCCATATTTAGTACTCACCATCACTGAGGTCTTCTCGTTGGGTTCAGGGTTCAAGTCAGTCCAAGTTTCCAGCACCAGTTGTAAAATCACCCCCATGTGCTGTAGCTCCAAGCCCAGTGAATGTGTCTGAATCAGGGTCACATTAAAATAATCCAAACCAGGCTGAGGGTGAAACATATGCAGTCTGTCAGTCTTCTGCCTAGTATGGACCTTACTGCATGCCAGAACTATCATTTTAGTGAGAACAGAGATCACCCCTGGGTGGGGTAGTAAACCCAACCAGCTTTACAAGTAAGACAATCTTTGTTTTGGGTGAAACCAAGTAGTTAACAAACAGATACAAAGAAACCAGGGATAAACTTTGTTTTAGGTAAAAATAATGTGTAACACAACAGGAGAAAAAGTTCTATAATTTTCCAATTCATTTAATATTAGAAGTAGTGCTCTAGGGGAAAAAATTGACTTTCAGCTATAGTCTATTATTTACACAGATGTCTTGAGTTGAGGCAGTTTCGTAGTAATAAAAGAAAAAAGCCTGATTCTTTAGTTAATTTATTTATTTTGGGTTTTGGGTCACATCTGGCAGCACTCAGCAGTTACTTCTGGCTCTGTGCTCAGAATCACTCCTGCCAGGCTCGGAGGACCATATGGCGTGCCAGGAATTGAACTCGGGTCTGTCCGGGATCAGCTGCATACAAGGCAAATACCCTAACACTGTGCTCTCTCCAGCTCAAAGGCCTGATTCTTAAACTCTTAGTGAGTTCTTAGGTCCAAAGATGAACATTAATTTGACACAATTATTTTTGTTAACAGTTATTCCAATTACACAACACAAAGACAGGCAATAGGTACCTCTCTTTTTCATAGTAAAAATAACTCTTAAAGGAATCCTATTCTTGCTGGAGAGATAACACAGTGGTAGAATGTTTGCCTTGCATGCAGCTGAACCAGGACAGACCTGGTTTAGATTTCCAGCATATCGCATATGAGTCAGAGTCTGCCAGGAGTGATTTCTGAGTGCAGAGCCAGAAGTAACACTGAGCGCTGCCAGATATAGCCCAAAATTCAAAACCCAAACAAACAACAACGAAACCAAACAGGAATTCTATTCTTAACTCTCAATTAATTAATTTATTCTTTACTTCTTATGATGTGGTCTTTGGAGCCATTGAAATGTGAATTTTTTTTTTGAGCCAAACCCAGTGACACTCAGATTTTACTTCTGTCTATGCACTCAGAAATTGCTCCTGGCTCAGGGGACCTTATTGGACTCTAGGGATCGAGCCTAAGTTCCTCCTGGGTCAGCCACATGCAAGGCAAATGCCTAATCACTGTACTATTGCTCCAGCCTCTGAAGTCTGATTTTTCCAGTCTGTTTTCCACAAATTAAAATCTCCTTACATGTTTTCTTTCTTTCTTTCTCAGGGAGGGGCCTTTTACTTCATGGAGCATGTAGCAGCTGAACATTCAACCTGGGATTACTTCTGGCAGCAGGTCCTAGATCCCACCTGGAACATTATCTTTGATGGGTGTTACCTGACTAGAGAGAGCTGGAAGACCCTCGAGAAAGCAAGTTTCTCTAAGCTGGAGTTGCAACACTTACATGCCCCACTGTCCGTGAAGTTGGTGCGCCCTCACATTTATGGATATGCTGTGAAATAGTCAGGGTAGGCATACAGAGCTGAATGATTTCATTATTTAGGGCTTCAGCTTAACATAAGATAATAGTTGGCAGAAGGGAATCCTGTTTTTTATTTTTATTTTTGTTTTAGGTAAAGTTGAATTTTATTCCTAAAAGTTTTTACACTCTAATCTTTTTAGCCAGTTTCTATTGTCTCTCAAAGAATCAAAAGCAAAAACAAAACCAAAAATAACAAAACAACAAAAAATCACCTTTGAACTCTCCCAAAAAGCAAAAAGAGCTTCCACAAGTAAAATCTACTATTATCACCAAACTTGACTTGTTTGAATAGTAAGTTGTGTCTTCTAGATGTCTTTTTCTAGGTGTCTTACTCAAATTGTTACTCAACCGATTTTACTTTTGTCTACTCTTTGGGAGTGTGATGCTAAGAAATCAAGTAACTCAAAGCAAGACTTTGAAAAGAGATATGAGAACCAGGGAGATGACTCAAAGGACTAGCGGTACATGCTTTGCATGTAGGAGTTTTCAGTTCCATTCCTGGAATCTCTTGGATGATCCATTATCCAGTAAAGAGAAGTAAAAACATCTCAAAATTTTACATGCTAAATAGCAATATTGACAGTTGAAAATACCAATCTAAGTAGAACACATTGGGGTTGGGGCCCACACTAGGTGATGCTTGGGGTTACTCCTAGTTCTACACTCAGGAATCACTCTTAGTGAACTTGAGAGGCCATATGGGATGCTGGGAATCAACCCAGGTTGGCCACATGCAAGGAAAGCACTCTACCTACAATACTATTGCTCTGGCCCATCAGCCTTTGATTCTGAATATAAAGATTGTCCTTGAAACTTTATTAAATGCCTAAAACTATTGAGGCAATTAAGGTATTGTGTTTTCTCTTCTATTTTTACTTTGAAAACATTTTAATATTCACCATTTTTGTTGCCTGTGCTATTAACATATACATTGATTTAGTAATTAATGTACTATTACAGAGTGCAATATTTTTAGTTTATGTTTGAAATGAATGCTATTAGCTTGAGAGGAATAAATAAATATCATGCCCCAATTCCAACTTTTCCCTTGGTATATAGCATATACTTATCTGAGTCCACTACATTTCTTTAAAAATGTGTAATTGGGGGTGAAAGTGATAGCACTGTGGTAGGGCACAATGTTGTCTTGCACGTCAGTCCCGGTGAAACCCGGTTTGATTTCTGGCATCCCGCATGGTTCCCCAAGCCTGCCAGGAACAATTTCTGAGCCAGAAGTAACCCATGCATACTGCTACCCCAAAACCAAAAATAAATAAATAATGTGTAATTAGGAGCAGGATCAGTAGTACAGTGGGTAGGACATTTGCCTTCCACCCAGCAAATCTGGGTTTGATCCCTGACATTCTATATGGTCCTCCAAACATGCCAGGGGTAACGAAGGGTGTGGCCCCCCAAAATGTGCAATTAAGTGTCCATATTAGGATCTTTGTAAGTGCCCTTAAAAAAGGAGGAGGCAGTCTGATTTGGGGAATTATTCTGGTTACGTTTCTATTTTACTCCCAAGCTTTTTTCTTTATTCTTCACAACCATAGAAACCATTTTAAAATCATTACAAATAAGTTGCATACAAATATTGATTGGTTGGTCATAAAGTTTAAGAGTAAGATGTTTAGGTCCTCAAGTGTTCTCAGAGGTATAAGGTGTACTTTTGCTGTGTGACAGACACCCTGAAGTAGATGATCAGAACCACAAAAATAGACAATTAAAACGAGATTCTTAGTGGTAGGTTTGGTTTTTTTATTGTTTTGTTTTTTTGTTTTTTTGGTTTTTGGGTCACACCCAGTGACGCTCAGGAGTTACTCCTGGCTATGCGCTCAGAAGTCGCCCCTGGCCTGGGGGACCATATGGGGCACGGGGGATTGAACCTCGGTCCGTCCAAGGCTAGCACGGTAAGGCAGGAACCTTACCTTCAGCGCCACCACCCGGCCCCAGTGGTAGGTTTTATTATTGTGTTATAATTCCTGAGTATATTTCCTGCGTTTATTTTGCATAGTTCTTATTTTAAATATCAAAGCAATAAGTAAATTCACATACTTTTAAAAATGGAAATATAATTAATATTTATAACCTTACTGGCTTGGTTTTATTCTTAATATTTCTGGGAAAGTTTTCCTTTAATGTGGAAAATTAAACAATTTGAACATAAGGATTTTTTTCTTGGAGCTAGGTAAATTTTAAACTAGCTAGTAGATTTTAGAAAAAGCACATTGGAAAAGCTCAAAAAGGATTTTTAAAAGTAGGAGTTCAAAGACTTCGTGAATTGGGGCCCGGGAGATAGCATGGAGGTAAGGCGTTTGCCTTTCATGCAAAAGGTCATCGGTTCGAATCCCGGTGCCCCATATGGTCCCCCGTACCTGCCAGGAGCAATTTCTGAGCATGGAGCCAGGAGTAACCCCTGAGCGCTGCCGGGTGTGACCCAAAAAGCCAAAAAAAAAACAAAAAACAAAAAAAAAGACTTCGTGAAATTCATGAGACAGAAAGGTGGCTTGCTATCCTCCTACTTTAATTGGAGGTGTAGTTAGATGCTCCACTAAGGCTTTTGAGTTCTAGACACTGAATCTCCTCAAAAAGATGGTCTTCTTCATCTCCCTACCTTACTGATGATCTAGGCAAGCTCTTGATAAAGTGGTAAAAAAATAAATAAATAAATAAAACACATGCTAGCCTGATGAAGTACCATCAACACATTGGAAGGAAAGTAGTAACATCAAAGTTTTGAACATGTTCATGTTCATGTAAGTATATTGAACCTGCTAAATATTATCCTCATTTTCTAGAGACATCACTGAAGACTAGAGATAGAATATATGAAGTTTCTTTTTTTTTTTTTTTTTTTTTTTTTGGTTTTTGGGCCACACCCAGTGAGACTCAGGGGTTATTCCTGGCTATGAGCTCAGAAGTTGCTCCTGGCTTGGGGGACCATATGGGGCACGGGGGATCGAACCGCGGTCCGTCCAAGCGCGGTAAGGCAGGCACCTTTACCTCCAGCACCACGGCCCGGCCCCGAAGTTTCTTACATTACACAAGTGACTAAGGAAGTTTTAAAAGTCTTGAGTTCCCAAACTGCGAAATCTGTTTTGACTGTGACCTTCTCTCTACCTTTCCTAGGTTTGGAAAACACACATTTCTGATCATTCCAAATATCTGAAAATGTGGCTTTATGCAAAATGGCAACAGATAAAGGGAAAAATGTATAAAATTTTGAGGCCCTATCCTAGGATTCATTTGTTGAAAGTGGAGGTGTCCCAACCAAAAACACTTAAGCAGAATAAAGAATTTTACTGACTCAAATTAGTGAAGCATGGGAACTAAATGTCCCAGGCTCTGCTTCAAGTGGGCTGAAGATCATGTTACTAGAAGTCAGTGTCTAGCATCAGTTTCCTTTCTAAACGTCCTTCCAGGGGTGAGTCCTTTGAAGTAGTGTCAATTTTCATACAGCTAAGGCCCAAGTCCTATTGGAAAGATTAAGTTCACTTTGGCAATAAAAATCCAAAAGTTCTGACTCTCCAGTTCACGAATAGTTAATCTACGAGAGTGTAGATAAAGACACAGCGTAACAGAGCAAACATTCTGTTTATCTCCCTAGACAGAGCAAACATCATGCTTTTCTCCCTAGATAGAGCCCATCTGCTGTTTTTCCCCTAAACAGAAAATATACCTTCCTTCCACCCCTTACACAGAGCACTTATTCTGTTTTCCTCCTTTCCTGATTGACTGAGACATACAAATATCACTTCCCTGTTGCCTTACCCCTGGGGGTAAGGCAACACTTCCCCACCTAAAATAAAGGGTTGTTGGAGTTATTCCTCCATAAGTGACTTGTTTTTGTTTTTGTTTTGTTTTTTTTCTGGTTTGGGTTCCGCAGGGGCGGGGGGGGGGTGTATCACACCGGCAGTGCTCAGGGGCCACTCCTGGCTCTATGCTCAGAAATTGCTCCTGGCAGGCTCAGGGGACCATATGGGATGCTAATTTGAGCCACCGACCTTCTACAGGCAAGGCAAACACCTACCTCCATGCTATCTCTCCAGTTCCAAGTGACTTGTTTTTTAAATCTGTAAGCTCTCTACTTGCTTGGGATCCAACTTTACCAGCCTCATTTACAACAGAGGATCTTGGTTCATGAAATGGAACAAGGAGAGGTTCATCAACAAATGATGCTAAGAAAACTGGGTAGGGTCCAGAGAGATAGGTAGGGCATTTGCTTTGCACACAGTCAACCCAGGTTTAATTTACCACCTTGAGTAAAACATGAGTACAGAGAAATTTCTGAGCCAGGTCTGGCCTCCAAAAAAACACCAAAAATAAAGTAATTTCTATAAAGTAATTTAAATGATCATAACAATGTACATCATTAAATGTTAAATAAAAGTATATTTTCTGTCTTTTTTTGTCCCCAAATTCACAATACAGACCAGACAAAGGGCCTGTGTTGAGGTGTATATGGGGTGCATTTACTGTACCTCCTCTTTCTATACATATTTTCTGCCTTTAACTTAAAGCTTATTTTAAAAAATAATCAAGGTATAGTAGGTAAGGGTGCTGATCCCTGGCATCAGAGATGCTTCACCAAAAGCCAGCAGGAGTGATTCTTAAGCTCAGAGTCAGGAGTAAGCCCTGAGCGCTGCTAGGTATGGGCCATAAGAAAAAAAATTGCATACATGTATTTATATATATATGTATAAATGCACATATGCAAATATGTGTATATGCAAATATATATATGCACACACAGTGTTGTGAATTGATTATCAAAGAACTGTTGACTCACTGGGTCATTGGTCTATCTCTCATTCAGCAGTAATGTTTGCGGAGAGATGGATTGTACTGATTGGCTCAAATACAGGTCACATCATTTCAACTTTGAGTATGAGTTACCAATTCAAGTAGACTGAAACAAGGAGAATTGAACAAGCCTTCAAATGGGTAGAGGCCCTGAACTAGGAGAGAAGAAAGTAATGCTGGAAAGGCACAAGTAAATGTCTTCCATGAGTAGATTGTTATATTTTTGGTGTTTGTTTTGGGCTCATTCCTGGTGCTACTCAAGAGGTACTCCTGGCTCAGTGCTCAGAGCCCCTACTGACAATGCAGAAGGACCATGAAGAAATGAAGCGATGGGTGGCCAACATGCACAACATACATTCCAGGCTGTTTATCCATCTCCCTGGTCTGACACTGTTGCCTCTCTACAGTTCTGTGGAGACCATCATAGCACAGTACCTAGGTATTGTCCTTTCAGTTGGGATTCCACATGTAATTAGGAAAATAAAAGTGATACTTGCCTTGGCAACAAAGTGACCTAGGTCAAGTGACTGTCATATGTTGACTGTATTACTTTTGACATGTTATTTCTCTGGTCTCACATTCTTCATCTGTTCATGTGGATTTTGAACCCTAAATGGTTACTGTGAAGAGTTCATAAAGAAACTATTGGATGTTTAATAAATATGGAACTCCAACAAACATTTGAGCATCTATTAGGTACACTGCCCTTGGCCCTTGGTATAGAAACATAAATGACTTCATGGAGCTGGCAGTGGGACGAAATGTTTGCAGTGTGGGATAAAAGTAAAGAGTGGAATATGATCTCTCCCTAAGAGAAGGTGGATCAGAGACTCTTGAGGAAGTGATATTAGAGCTAAATTTCAGAGAATAAATAAAACCATTTGTATGTTAGTCAAATGGAACAGCTTATGCCACAAATGGGATAAAACAGGAAGTTCAAAGAATTGAGAGAAAGTGAACAAGGCTATGCATCAACATGTGAAGAATAAATTTGGGGATAGTTACTAATTCCATCAGGTTTTTTCTTATTTTATTAAAACATGAGGCTCAATGACCCAGCATTTAAATTTGGAGAGGGGGTAGAAGGACCTTTCCAAGTAGTAACTGATGGCTTGTGGGCCACTCCACGTAATACCTTGGCTCCTCAACTCAATGATACAGTCTAAAAATGTGGAACCATCTTCACCCGGTGGTACCAGGAACCACTAGGGCCATTGCAGTAGTAGTCAAGGTGATGTGCTATATACCTGCTGATGCTCAGGAAACATACCAGGATTTGGAACGTGCAACAAAAGAATCCCTCAACCCTGTACTAGTTCCCTAGTTCCCACCACTTATTTAAATCACTGACAATAGAAAAAAAAGTCAATGGCCAGAGAGATAGTTCAAAGGGCTGGAGTACATGTTTGGATGCGAAAGCCCTGGGTTTAATCCCTAGCAGTAAACGGTCTCTCAGTGACCCTTCTAAGCAACAAACCAGAAATAAACCCCCAACAGTGCTAGGTATGCCCTACAAAAAAATTTGAACACTTTTTTATGAAGCATTCTGTTCCTAAGTCGTCTATATTCTGACTGTTTATTTTGAATTGTTACATATTATACTTGAATAGAAAGTAAAGCAAATATGTCATAATAGTTCTGGTACTTTTCACCCACCTTCCCTTTTTTTTTTCTTTCTTTCTTTTTTTTTTTTAGTTTTTGGGCCACACCCGCTGACGCTCAGGGGTTACTCCTGGCTATTCGCTCAGAAGTCGCTCCTGGCAGGCACAGGGGACCATATGGGGAACCGGGAGATTGAACCGCAGTCCGTCCTAGGTTAGCGCAGGCAAGGTAGGCACCTTACCTCCAGCACCACCTCCCGCCCCTCCCCCCACCTTCCCTTTTTATGTTGTTTTGGAAAACACAGAACTTAACATAACTGAAATTCCATTCTTGCAAATCTGTTAAGACAATAATGAAATTAATGACTCAGCGAAGACTAATGATCACAAAGGCAAAAGTGAAAACTTCTCACTAAGTGAAACTTTAACTTTCTCAATAGTTAAACTGAAAGCAAGCAAGCAACATTAAAGAGTAACCAGAATTCTTGAGTCCTGGAACTATCAAAGAATTGGAGACAGAGATCACTTCCCTGAAATCTCAGGAAATGAACTTAATAAAGTGGCTGAAGTTCCCACCTGCTAGTTCAGTAAAACAAAGTAAAAGTAATTAGTGGATCAAAAAAGTCTTACTTCAATTTTTAAATGAAAAATTTGGGAACCAACAGAGAACTACATGGAAGCTAGAAAAAATTACTATTCTTTAAAGTAAGTGTCTTTTTTTTTTTTTTTTGGTTTTGTTTTGTTTTTTGGCCACACCCAGCAGTGCTCAGGGATTACTCCTGGCTATCTGCTCAGAAATCACTCCCGGCAGGCACTGGGGACCATATGGGATGCCGGGATTCAAACCAACCACTTAGGTCCTGGATCGACTGCTTGCTGTGCTATCTCTCCGGCCCCAAAGTTAAGTTTTTTACATCTAATAATCTTACAGTTTAAGCTGCTATCTTTTCTGTCTTTAAAATGTATCTAATTAAAAATATATCTGACAATAATGTTGACCTTCTCCTTGAAATGATTTTTTTATTCCCTAGACCAAATAATAAACATCCATTCCTTTTTTTTTTTTTTTTTTGGCTCAAGAAGTTTTTTATTTTCATTGTTAAATGCATTGTTAAATAAGATGATCTGCTGCTGTATTGTTTTGAAGAGTATTATGGTGTGGTGGGGGATAATATAACAGGGAGAAAGCTGTTTTGCATGCTGCTGACTTGGGTTCTATCCCTGCTCTATACAGATTGAGCCTTGAGCACAGGGTAAGTTCTGAGAACCTCCTAATGTGGACCCAAAATATATTGTCCCCTGAGCACTGCTAAAAGTGAAACCTGGTCACAGGGTCACCAGGAATAAGCACTGAGCATGCCTAAAAAAAAACCTGCTAGTAAATAATAATATAAAATCATTTTTAAATAAAATATTAATTCTATATTTTTCATATTTGCAATACATTTCTTTTAGGGTCGAATAAACATGTTTTATTAAGAAATAAAATATGTAAAATATAAAAACATCCATTTCTTATGTGCCTTATTAATACTGGTCACTAATGTTTTACAAGACTTCTTTACACAGTTTTTTATGACTTGACTAGATAGGTATGACCTGTGTGGAATGCCCTTGGCCACACAATGATTGGTCCATCAGCTCCCATGAGTCCATAGACGAGGTATCTTAGGGTACACACTGTTTATTAAGACTTTCTAATCCGAAAACTCTTTCATTCTGCCTCTTTTTACTTCCAATTTTCACTATAAATAGTCCCATATGTCAGTGTTCAACCCCTTGTTAATTTTTGCTATTTGTTTGTTTCTGGCCCACATCCAGAGTACTCAGAGGCTATTCCCAGAGTCATGCTTGAGAGTCACTCCCAGTGCTCAGAGGACCAAGCAGTACCAGGAAATGAAGCAAGGCCTCCTACACTAAGAACATGTTCTCAGTCCTTTAATCTATCCCTTGAGAATTTTTATATTCTTAGCTTATGAACACTAAACCTCCTGCCTTTTCCACTTCTTTGCTATTTAGATTCACCTCAGTAAAAACAGTTTATAGCTACTCTTCCTAAATAAACAATGCTTTCCATATGGCTGCTTGTGGGTTCCCAAAACATTTCTAAGAGGGTACAGTTGAAAATAGCATAAGTGGGAGGTAAAGCATACTGAAACCAGAAGGTCAACAGCTACTATGCACCTGGGAGTGAGAGCAGAGAGAAAAGATTCAAGATGGGAGAATATTGAGCTATGGTCAAAAAATGATTGAGAAATGCTGTTTATTAACTGTATCTCTCAAGGATCAGCTAGAGTGATGTCCTTGCATCTCTTCGAAAATCTCTACCCTCACAAATTCCCAGTTGTGGTATTTTTTTCCCTCACCAAGCTCATATATCTTTTCTAAGCATGCCAAACAGTACTTCTGCATCACAGGGGCTCAAAAAGTATTTGCTATGTGACTTTATTACAAGTCCTGCCTCTTTCTCTTTTTACCTTTCAGGTTGACTCTTCTGATTCTCACAGTCAACATCTTAGAGTGAGGACTAGTCCTAGTATGTACAGTTGTGTGGATGGCTCAAGTAGATTGACAAACTACTGGTAGGAAATTGCCAGCCATCACATTATCAAGGATAGGACATGAAAGTAACTCTCAGTGAGGGAGAGATCCTACACATTGGTACATTAGTAGAAAATCCTGGTCCTTTTGCAACAGATTTAACCTTATGTACCTATTCACCTACTTATTCCATATGACATAAGCTGAAACTCAGCAGACTTTTATGAGTTACAAAGAAGTATTTACCAAAGTATGATATAAAGAAGTATTCACCAAAATGCAAGTTATAGTCTCCATGAACAGTGATTCGAAATGATTTCCATGCCTCCGGCTTTTAAAATGATCAACCACTTCAAAATTATTTTCCTGCCACATGCTTTTACCATCTATGCTCATAATATCCAGAGCTGTTTCACTTAGTTATTCCCACTACTCAGTATTATACAATTATCTATCTACTTAGTACCAGATTGGATTTAAGACCAGGAATGCAGTTCAGCAGTAGAGTATATGTCTTGCTGTGTGTGAAGCTCTGGGTTTCACCTGGTTCCCTGGTTCTAGCTTGTCCAGGCAAAGTTCCTAAGCCGTTGGGCACCACTGGGTGTGGCCCCCTAAAATCACAGCAGAAGCAACAACAACAACAAAAAATACCAGAAAAGTTTCATTTAAACTAGTGGTTCCCGACCTCTGGTTGTTTCTAAAAATGCTTAAAGGTACAGGGGTCTCAAACTCTGGGACCACGGACCGTTTCTGGCCCTCTGTACAACATTTTGTGGCCCTGCCCTAGAGAAATCTTTTTTGTTTTGTTTTGTTTTAGTTGTTTGGGTCACACCCCCCAATGTTCAAGGCTTAACTACTGACTTTGCACTCAAGGATCACCCCGACTTTGCCTCCTGCGGCCCACAGGTAAATTGAGATTGAGACCCCTGGATGCAATCTTCACACTTAGGGACACCTGAAAACTGACTATTCAATACTTTCCTCATCTTTGTGATCCAATAGAGAAGGTATGAGGCCTGAAATGAGAAGATTGGAGTCCAAATTTCATCATCATAACTTATTAATGTATTCACTTGTAAAGAGAGTAAATCTCCTATGAACCTGTGAGGATAAAATGAGATTAATAAAAAAAGATGCATGGCAAATTATAAATCCTTTATGATGAGCACAGTAAAGCTACTTCACAGACCCTCAATCTGTTGAAGGCATTCTGGAGGCAGAAACAGAACAAAAAAGTTTTTTTAAACATAAATGATATTTACTACTATAAATGTTGCCCTGGAATTCCAAAGACCTGAAACATTGCACTATAAAGTTTTCTGAAGATTCAGTGTACATTTATATTGTATTAATTATATTATCCTTCTTCCTTCCCTTTGTTGTGCTACAATGACACACTCAGCTGTTTAGTTGCAGATTGCTAAACATTGCGCACTTTAGTTGAAGCTCTGGTACACTTAGTTGTGATTTGCCAAAGTCTGTAAACTTTGTTTTTGTACCAAAGGTCATAAAGGGCACTGTTACAAGGCATAAGAGGTCATGCTAGAGAGTAAAATCATGACTTCATGCCAGCTAGGCAGGTATTCTCTTACTGAGCTATATCTCTGGGTCCTTAGTGTGGTACTCTTGTTAAATCAAGTGAATCTCTAGTGGATTCAAGACCTTTGAATTTGCTGTGTACAAACGAGATGGGAGTCTGTCATGTCCAACATGCACTCTATAAGATCTCAACATAGCAGGAAGGACACCAGGTATCTTTGTTTAATGTTCCTCTGCTCCTTGGAAACACAACTCAATGCATGCAAGATCGCTTTTCTCTCATGGTATTCTTGCCATTGTTTTCCTAGAGATTATCTCGGACTCTGGCCAACCTTCCACTCGGTCTAATATTGTTTTCACCAAAGGGATTCCTTTAGACTGGCAATATGCTTTCACATGCCTCAACTCAAGAGTTAATGGACAAGGTCATTCAGGGCTAAGAGGGACTATTGCCAACACCAACGACCCCAACTCAGTTTTGTTTTATTTTATGTTATGTGATTCAGAGTAAGGGCTGAGGGTGCTTGGCTTGTATTGCTTGGGGTTGACAGTACTTACCCCGGACCACATTCAGTGGGGATGGAAGTGGCTCCAGGGCTGTATTCTGTAGAGCTTGAGGGACCAAATGTAGTGCTGGGGATAGAATCAGGGTCAGCTGCATACATGTGCATTATCCCTTGTACTATCATTTCAGATTTTCAGTACATTTTCAAAGAATTTTCCATAAAAAGTAATTTGGAAAAGCTCCTATTTCTGTACCTAACAATGAATAATTGTGCAACTTCATGAAATATATTCGATTTGATTGATTTAAATAACATCTCTTTGTGGTGAGAGACATAATTTCCTAAATAATTATTTAATTTATTAATAATAATAATTTCCTAAATCCCTCTGATCTTGTCTCCCATAGCACATATTAGGACTGTCAAAAAAAGCAGTAAACATTCTTAATTCTACCTCACTTATCAGGTTATAGGAACATACTATTAATTCTGTTCCCGGGGGAAGATTTTTATTTTATTTTATTTTAACCTTATTATCCGCCAAATCTTAGGAATAAACAAAAGAATCTAAAAGTTTTTTTTGTTTTTTTTTTGTTTTGCTTTTTTTATTTTAACACCTTAATTACATACATAATTGTGTTTGGGTTTCAGTCATGTAAAGAACACCACCCATCACCAGTGCAACATTCCCATCACCATTGTCCCAAATCTCCCTCCTCCCACCCACCCCCCGCCTACACTCTGGACAGGCTCTCCATTTCCCTCATATATTCTCAGAATCTAAAAGTTTTATCTTGAAAAAAGGTTAAGCCTAAATTGCTAAAATAAATATTGCTTGCCAGTGCATATCTTCCCATCTGCCCAATTTTAATAGCAGTAACAGTGGGTACAGTGAGTAGATTGTTAAGCTATCAGCCAACATTTTTGCTACTGTGTTTTCATTTTATTCCCTTAATACTTTAGGCAGGAACCCTTCTAGGATACTGGGTAGAATTTCATAAAATGATAGACCCGGAGAAATAGCACAATGGCGTTTGCCTTGCAAGCAGCCGATCCAGGACCAAAGGTGGTTGACTCGAATCCCGGTGTCCCACATGGTCCCCCGTGCCTGCCAGGAGCTATTTCTGAGCAGACAGCCAGGAATAACTCCTGAGCACCGACGGGTGTGGCCCAAAGCCCCCCCTTCAAAAATGATGCTTGTCTTATGCTCATATAATACTTAGATGATAATATGTCTAGTAATATTTAGGTAAAAATGGTGCCCTCTAGAGCAATTATTTTTAATATTTTTAATTGAATGAATATGAGATACACAATTACAATGTTGTTAATGATTGATTTTTAGTCATACACTGTTACAACACCCATCTCTTTATGAATGTACACTTCCCACTGCAATGTCCCTAGTTTTCTTCCGGTTCACCCCACCTGTCTTGGTAACAGACACTATTATTATTCCATTTGAATTTCAGGGGTATTTGATCTATTTCTTTGAAGAATGGGTCTCCTTAAATAAACTGCACTAAATCTGTACAATGCTTTGGGAAGTAATGCCATTTAATGATGTTAATCTTCCCAATCTATGAGCAGGCTATATGACTCCATTTCCTCATGTCCTTATTTATGTCTTGAAGTAATGTTTTGTAATTTTCTTTGTTTAGGTCTTTCTTTATTACAGTGTAACCTGCTTAGTTACACAGATTCCAAGGTACTTGATTTTCTGAGGCACAAATGTGAATTAAATTGTATTTTAATATCTCTTTTTCTCTTTCATTATTCGTATCTAGTAAAGCCATGGAATTTTGCATATTAATTTTGTAGCCTGCCACTTTACAATAAACATCCATTGTTTATAGGTTTGATTTTGTAAAATCTTTATAATTTTATAAACATAGATCATGTCACCTGCAAATAGTGAGGGCTTGACCTCTTTCTTTCCATCTCGATGCCCTTGACATCTTTTTCTTGACTAATTACAACAGCAAGTACTACCAGTATTATTATTTTTTTGGGGGGTCACACCTGGCAGTGCTCAGGGGTTACTCCTGGCTCCATGCTCAGAAATTGCTCCTGGCAGGCACAGGGGACCATATGGGGCACCGGGATTCGAACCGATGACCTTTTGCATGAAAGGCAAACGCCTTACCTCCATGCTATCTCCCGGGCCCCGTACTACCAGTATTATAATAAATAGAAGTGACAAGAGTGGGCTAGATTTGCCTCATCCCAAATTTTAGAGAAAAGGCTTTTAGTTTTCCCCCATTGAGTATAATGTTTGCTGTGTGTTTATGGTAAGTAGCTTTGACAATATTAAGGAAAGTTCCTTTAATTCCAATTTTGTTGAGAGTTTCTGAAAAAAAATCATGAATGGGTGCTAGATCTTGTCAATTGTTTTTCTGCATCTATTAATATAATATGATTTTTATTTTATTGGTATGCTATATTATTTTGATTGATTTTCATATATTAAGTTATCTATGCACACTGAGAATGAATCCTACTAGATCATGGTGCACGATCTTTTTGATGAAATATTGGATTCTATTTGCTAGTATTTTGTTAAGGATTTGTTCATCAAGGATATTGGCTTATAATTCTTTTTTTTTATTTATTTTTTTAATTTTGAGAACAAAGATGCAAAGAAAGAGGACAAGGTAAAGTTACAGTGGAGGCTTGTAATTCTTTTTTGGTGATATCACTCTGCTTTTGGTATCAGGGTAATATTTGCTTCATAGAAACTAGAAGTGCTTCTATTTCTTCAATTTCCTGGAAGAGCCTGTTTAAGGATTAGCAGTAGGTTCTCTTTATTATTTGTTTTGATTTTGGGGCCACACCTGGTGGAACTCAAGAGGTTACTCCTGGCTCTGTGCTCAGGAATTACTTCAGGCAGGCTTGGGATGTTTGGGATTGAACCTGGGCAACAAATCCAGGTTGGCAACGTGCAAAAAAAAAAAAAAAAAAAAAAAAAAAAAAAAAAAAAAAAAAAAAAAAAGGAAGAAAAAAATACCCTGTCCACTGTGCTATCTTTCCAGCCCCTCTTTATTTTTTAATTAGTTTATTTAAAAATTGTGGTTACAAAGTTGTTCATAATACAGTTTATTCTTTCCACAGATACAAAATTATTCATGATTGATTTTCAGACATACAATATACAACACCCTTCACTAGTGCATATTTTCCACTACCAATATCCCTAAATTCCCTCTCACCTTCTCCCTGGCCTGCCTATTGGGGCATACCTTTTTCTTCTATTTCTCTCTCTCTCTCTTTTTTGTTGTTGTTGTTGTTTTTTTTTTTTTGGTTTTTGGGTCACACCCGGCAGTGCTCAGGGGTTACTCCTGGCTCCATGCTCAGAAATTGCTCCTGGCAGGCACGGGGGACCATATGGGGCACCGGGATTCGAACCGATGACCTTTTGCATGAATGGCAAACGCCTTACCTCCATGCTATCTCCCGGGCCCCCTATTTCTCTCTTTCACTTCTTTCCCCACCTCCTTTTTAGACACTGTGGTTTGCAATACTGTTACGAGGAGTATCATGCACACCACTTATCTTCTTCTAGCACTAAATTCTTGTCCAAAGTGATTATTTTCTTTGTCTTTGTCATAGTGGTTCCTTTGCTGCCCTACCTGCACTCACTGTTTGTAATTCACTTTTATTTTTAGTGTATCATATCTGAGAAGATAGTTGATGAATTTTTATCCTATTGATTTTTGGGGTGTGGGAGGCCACATCCCGCGGTGCTCAGGTGTTCCTCCTGGCTATCTGCTCAGAAATAGCCCCGGGGAAGGCACAGGGGACCATATGGATTCGAACCAACCACCTTAGGTCCTGGATAGGCTGCTTGCAAGGCAAACACCACTGTGCTATCTCTCCGGCCCCTATCCTATTGATTTTTATGGGGTATATTTTATAGCCCAGTGTATGATCTATCTTGGAGAATGTCACATTTGTATTGGGGGGGTTGTTTGGGGGTTTTGTTTGTTTGTTTGTTTGATTTTGTTTTGCTTTTTGGGCCACACCTTGTGATGCCTGGGGGTTACTCCTGGTTTTGGCTCAGAAATTGCTCCTGGCTCAGGGGACCATATGGGAAACTGGGGTTCAAACCAAGGTCTGTCCTGGATGGGCAGCGTTCAAGGCAAACGCCCTACCGCTGCACTATCACTCCAGCCTCCATTTTTATTGGAGAAGAATGTATATTCAGCTTTTGGAGGATGAAAAGTCCTATATCTAATTACTAATCCCTTCTCTTCAATTTCTTTTTTCTCTTCAATTTCTTCCTTCAAAGCCAGTATATATCCTTGTTGAGTGTTAGCCTAATTGATCTATTCAGAGGTGACAGAGTGATGTTGGAGTCTCCAACTACTACTGTGTTGTTATTGATATTATTCTTCAAGTAATTAGCACTTATTTAAGTATTTTTCTGGCCCCTAATTGGGTGATACATGTTTAGGAGTGTGATTTCTTCCTGATATACATATCCCTTGATTATTAAGAAATGACCTTCTGTTTCTTATAACCTTTTTAAGCCACAAGATTCCTTAAAAGATCTTTTATTCTCTAGTTTAATTGTTGGATCCTTTTTCCATACCCTAAAGGTTCATGCCTCTGCTTCTCAACTTACTCTCTCCTTACTCAACAGTCCCTCACAATTTGATGCTAAGCTTCTTGAAGACACTGCATTAACTCAATTTTTATATCCAGTGCCTAATTGAACTGTTTCAAATAGTACACATGATTTCAGCTATTTACTTTTTCTGTTGTTTTTCTTAGGAGATACAAACCTTTCTTCAGTAAGACTTTCATAACTGCTCTGAAATCTTGTCATTTATCTTAGCTGACACAAAGGACACATTTTTTAAAAATATCTTTATTTAAGCACCATAATTGCAAACATGTTTGTAGTTGGGTTTTAGTTGTAAAAAAGAACATCCCTTCACCAGTGCAACATTACCACCCCCAAGTCCCCCCCAATTCCATCCTCCCTCACCCCTTTCCTGTATTCAAGACAGGAATTATATTTCTTTCATACACTACCATTTTCACGATAGTTGTCAGTGTAGTTATTTCTCTAACTGGACTCACCACTCTTCGTGGTAAGCTTCATATTGTGGGCTGGACCTTCCAGCCTTCACCTCTATTGTCTGTGTATTATTATAATAATGCCTTTTATTTTTCTTAAAGCCCATATAGATAAGTGAGACTATTCTGTCTATCTCTCCCTCTGACTTATTTCACTCACCATAATAGTTTCCATGTCCATCCACGTATAGGAAAATTTCATAACTTCATTTTTTTTCTGATGGCTGCATAGCAACAGGCACATTTCTCCATCTTCTCTCAGTGGGTGACAGTAAAACTTATTTCACACATCTAGGGTATAGAGACATTGAGTCGGATTGGAAATACAAGAATTCCACAGATCCCCTGCCTGAATGTAGGGATAAGTCTCCAATTCCCTTCCGTATTCTAATATCTTAAAACCTATCATACCT
>PVKC010005851.1:0-32293 GCA_004027635.1 Crocidura indochinensis | reverse complement strand
ACACACACACACACACACACATCTCCTTGGCCCTTTCCAGCTCTGCCTCCCTTGTGTCCTCTAAAGTTTCCTCCTTCCCCTGAGACTTCTATGCAACATTTCCTTTCCCTTACGCACCCACTCCCTGGGAAGGGACAGTTTCACCCACTGCACAGCTTCCCATGAACTTCCCCTGACAGCCCGCTTTCTCCTAATAAGTCATAATAGAGCTCCCACACCTGCTATGTCCCTAATCTTCTAGACTGCTAAGTCTCAACCACCCACCAGTCACCCATGGCACCACTCTAGACTCCTTTCTCTTCCTGCTCCCACCACCTTTAGTCCTGCCATCCCTGCTACTGGGCTGCCAGTAGCTCTGATTCAATAGTAGCCTCTCCCAATTTTATCCATCCCCTTTCCAAACTCTACCCCTCACCTGTCTAAGGCCTTCCATAGCTCCCTGTTGCTCTTAGAGTAATCTACAAAGACCTCACTCAGCCTTCATAGCAGTATGAGGATGGGGCAAGATGATAAATGAGATCCAAGCAGGACCAACCCACCTCTCCCCACCCCAGCCCTGCGCCCTCTTTCAGGGCACAGTACTAACCAGGCACATCCATGCTACGACGTCGTTTGCAAAGTTCCTGCAGCTCAACGAGTAGTTCCAGCAGCTCGTCCACACAACCCTCTGACACAGCCGCAAAGATGCGCTTTTTCAGCCGCTTCTTCTTCCGCCTCTGCTCTTCCTTGGCCAGGTTTGCACTGAGGAAGAATATGTTTCTGACCCACTTCACATGAACCACCAGCCCCATTTCACTTCCCATGCACCCAAAAGTACGTATACCCATAGAACACTGTTAGTCTCTCAACCCCTCCAACTCTTTATCTTAATGCCCCAATTCCCCCTTTATAGCTCCAGACCCTGGGGTCTGCTTTGATTTCATAGGGTCTCCTTTGAATTATCACCATAACACTTTTTTAAAAATACAGTGGGTAGCATCTCAGGAAATGTGATTGTAAAGAAATATAGTAATCTACCAAGCTCAGTGAGCCTAAACAGTAACAGAGAAGGCTCAACTAGCACCAACCACAGGCCAGTATATCCTTAGATTCTGACGTTAATAACACCCTGGAGAGATATAATAATCATCTCAAACTGCCCCTTTTTGATCTAAGTCTTGCTAATTCCATTTGTCTTTGTGTTGTAACAAACAATATAAAGTAAATTTGTTTGTATCCTCATGGAGGCACACTATGGTGGTGAGTGGGAAATTGGGGACATTGGTAAAGGGAAGATCACATTAGTGGTGGGATTAATGTTTGAATAATTAATGCCTAAAATGACTGAACAACTTGATAAATCGTGGAGTTATAATAAGATTAAGAAAAAAAAAGAAAAGAAAAATGTGATGTAATGGAGATAGAGGTACTATTTATTACAGTGAATGGGTAAGAAGCTTGACATTCACATGGCCAACCAGGGTCCAATACACAGCATTCCCTATGATTCCTTATATTTCATCAGCAGTGATCCCTGAATGCAGAGTCTGAAGTAAGTTCTGAACACTACTGAACACTACTTAGTTTAGCCCCTAATCCCAAAAAATGTATATATATATATATATATATATATATATATATATATATATATATATTAGAGTCATAAAAATAGCACAGAGATGAAGGTGCTTGCCTTGAGTGACCCATGTGTAGGCTCAGCAATAATCTTTGAGCAGACCTATGCTGTGTGGCCAAAAACAATATATATTGTTTATATATATATAAACAATATATATATATACATATATATATCCCTAGCACTACCCAACTCTCAAATACCAATGAGTATAGCTCTGATAGTCCCTGAACTCTGTCATGGTGAACTTGTTGACAATCAGTTCTACTGGGCCCAAACAGAATGTCATCTCCAGGCCCAAGCTTGGTTGGTCAAGAATGGCCAGGAGTTACTCTGGGAGACCCTTCCAAGTAGTGATGACTACCCACATATGGGTTGAGGAAGAGGAAAATGTCAGCTTCATATTTGTGCTACTTGAATCTTTTCCCTTCCCTCCCTCCTCACTCCATTCCAACTAGGCAGCCTTGGCAATGTGTAGCCTCTTGTCCTTTGTTTTCATGTGTTCTTACAAAATGCACACTCATATTTAATGGTTTTTTATGTAATGTTTGCTCAACTTACACAGATACATTAAACATATGTCATTTAAAGTCATTAAACCTAAAGTGATTCTCTGCATGCTCTTTAAATGCTTATAATAAGCATTTAAAATGCCTATAATTTATTTATAAAGTATAATGACCCTATTTCCCCTTGCCAAAATTTCCTACTCTCCACAATCATGGGCCTAGACATTGTGCCCAATGTGCACCCCCCAAAATTCCTTCCCTTGTCTTTCAAGTCCCCTAACCTGTCCCTTAGCACCTTGACAAAGGAAATAAAGAGGAGAACAAGGCTCACCAGGGACTGTTGGGGTTGGATGGAGTCTCTGTCACATCATCCTGAGGAGACTGTGGGGAATCCATGTCTTCACAGTTACCAGGGACACTTGAGGAAGGGGTGAGAGATAAATATGAACAAGTTCAAAATTGGACTCTGGCTAGTCCCAACCAGACCTGACCCATGGGTCACTGCTTACCCTCTAGAATGACAGCTGTGTGGGGTCTACTCACCATTGGCGAATGTTGGAGTCCATGGGCTTGGAGAAGACAGGGGGAGAGGTCTTGGCAACTGCAGGGTTGGGCTCAAACCCTTCTATCTCCAGAAAGAAGTAGGCACTAGAGAGACACCCAAGTAAGATTAATGCTGCTGGGGCAAGGCCTGTGCACTATGTGTCTTGAAACTCTGCTTCAAAAGGGCCTGCCACATAGCAAGAGTCTCCACCTGCTCTGGGCCCTCTCACAACTGCCCCTTGGAATGGACACTGCCATCATCAGTATCACATCCAAACTCATGGCAACCCAAGGTCATACAGAAAACAGTAAAAGAGGCTGACATCAAATCCAGGGTCACTAGAAATTTTGGGTGATTGAACTGGTGTGTCTCCTGGGAGGGAGGGCGGAGGAATTAGTACCTAAAGGGTATTCCTGTTCACAACTGACTAAAGGACCAAGGAGATCACCAGATATGTAAGAAATGGCCAGGCCCCAAGACCCTCACACACCTGCCATCAAGCCTCAGGTCTGAAGCCAAAGCCCTCCTATGGCATGTCCTTAGATCCCTGATGTCTACAGGATCTTTGCTTGCTCTGGAGGGTGAAGGAACAATGGGAGTGACTCTGGCTCCTGGGTTTCAGTTCCCACAATGCAATCAACCCTCTTCCTCTGTCATCAAGCCCTTCACACAGAAACTCCTCATTGAAAGGCTACACTGGAGCAAACAAGACCTATGTGGGGAGGCCCACGACTAATTGTTATGCCCTCCCCTCAGAGTGGGAGAGGAGCCCCATGGGCCCATGAGCCACACCTGGCACAGTCCCAGGGAATCAGAGAGATTCACTGAGAGAAGCAATAATCCAGATGTCACACCCCAGCCCCACCACCAGAACACCTACAAATGTGGATTTCCATGCTCTCAAAATTCACAATCACACATTCAAAGACAAACCTGAAGTGAGAGGCAGAAAAAAGAGGTTTGGGTAATGGAGAACCTCAGTTACAGCTTCCTACCTTCCCAAACCCCCCTCAAGCAGGAGTTGCTTGAATAACTATTGTGCATGTGGCCTGACTCAGACCAAGCCCTCTCTCAGCATCTACTAAGACAACTCATCTGAGACCTTCTATCCCTATCAGAAGCAGCAACTACATTTTCTCTCTCCTTCCTATACCATATGAGAACTTCCAAGAAGCCTTCTAGAGAAGCTAAGCTCTGAGTTCCAGAGTAGAGAACCAGCCTATTCTCATTCTTACCCTCCAAAACCCAGGGAAGAAGCCAATGGATCTGAGAGCCTGATTCCCACACTGTCCCTCAGCCCTCTAGATTTATTTCTAGCCCAGTCTGCTCTCAGGACTAGCCACAGAAGCTGGTCATGGCATAACCAGATCCCAGGGTGCAATAGATTAGAGGGAGACTATGCTGCCTGAGGAATTTGTTCTTCTATTGGAGGAAACAGACAAACCTTGAAAGACTTGGAGATCATTTAAAATAGGGGCATGTAGGAGTTGGGGGCATTACTGAATGACATATTGGTTCCTGTCAAGAGAAGCCTCCTGACCTGACTTAAATCAAATCTTTTCAAAAGAAACCAAAGAGAGGAGTAAGTATCTGGCTGGGAGCACAAGAACTGTTTCTGTCTGCCTCTGCCTCTGCCTTTTGTCATTTCTGATCAATAGATGTATGGAAAATATTTGGACCAAATTACCACCAAGGCCTGAATTTTGAAGCTAGTACAACATCTATTAAACATAATACCCAATTGCAGTGGACATCAGTGGTCCTCCGACCTAATCACCACTCTAGCATCTCTGCAGGACCCCAGAAGACCACTCCAAAGTTGCTCTTACTTTCATCAATACCTATACCCAGTAAATATTTATTGAGTACTGCATTGTGCCAGGTACAGTTCTAGAAGTGAAGGATACAATAATGAACATGTGAAAACGTAGTTAATATAGTACTTATAAAAAAAATTGGCCCCCAAATATCAGAAGGCTTCTTGACCCCAGAGTAAAACCATGACTTGCTTTAGAAAACATACTGTCCTTCAGCTACAAGTCCTTCAATGGCAGGAAGTGCAATTGCATTGTCTTTTATTCTCCAGTACCCAACACTGGTCCTAACATTCAGAAGCCTAAACTAAACAGGTAAGCAGAGTGATGGACAGGTGAAGAGTGAAAGATTGCACAGATAACCAGAACCATAGCACAATGAATAGAGCACTTGACTTGCACATAGCACAAAAAATAACCCTCTGAATATCACCAGGTGTCACAAAAAGAAGAGTGAAATATAAAAGATAAATGAATAAAAATAATGACTGATTGGATGGATTGATGGATGGATAGAAAGAAGGAAGGGTATAATTGAAAGTTAGATGACTAGACATACAGACAAGTAACATTAGGGGAAAGTGAGAAAAAAGTGATGAGTAAAAATCTAAAAATTCTGTAGAGAGTAAGCTAGATAGGAAGGAAGGTAGAAAGGTACATGGCTAAAGAATTCTATTTAGATAGAAGGAAAGGAGAGACCAGTAAACTGAACTAGTTACAGATAAGAGTAGCACAATTGTAAATGATACATGTCGTAGGAGGTTGCATCCCTCTAGTGACTTCTACTGGGTTCTCTCTTGCCCCAAACTCTCACCTCTCCTTCTCAGTCTTGCACAAGAAGCTAATAAGTGGCTTTTTGTCTCCCCAACTCCTCCCCCTTCTTGAAGTCTTCTCCCAGAACCCATAGGAACTGCATGGATGGTCCAGAAAACTCAGCCATAAAAAACTCTATCTTCTACAGATCTGAACACCAAAAATACAAGGAAAGCGGTAACTGTCCTTGCCTCACTTGCACTGGGAATCCAGGCTAAGCCACCAGCTGCTTTTTCACCTCTCACTCTCTCACCATTATTCCATGGCCTCACCCACATACTCTAACAGAACTATATGTGGAATATTGAAAAGTCATGGAAAGAAGAGATTTGGTAGGAGGTTCGTTGGTTTTATTTTTATTTGGGAACTACACACAGCAGTGCTCAGGAGTTACTCTTGGTTCTGGACTCAAGTATCACTCCAGGTGGGCTCAGAGACCATCTGAGATGACTGGGATCCAACTCTAATTGGCTGTGTGCAAAACAAATGCCCTACCCACTGTACTACGGCACCAGTCCTGAGAAAATCCTGACCAGAGCTAAAACATCAGTAATAACTACCTTCACCTCTTCAGAGAAGAAATGAACTGTCGATGCTCAGGGAAAGAGAGAGTTCCAGATTCAAGTGTGGGCAAGATTCTTTGCTCTGACAAGATATGATTTGATCTGTTTTGAAGGGGGTCTACAGGTTGGAAGAAACCCTGGAAGCACAGAAAATGGCATGAGAAGCACTTCAGTGGCAGACAGGTAAATGCTGTCTCTGGGGAGTGTTGTGGTCAGGGACCAGGAAAGACACATCTGACAACCAAAAGGACCTTACTTGGGGTGTGGAAACTCCAGACTGAAGTCTTCCTATGCCCTCCCTGCTTGCTATCACACATGAGCAGATGGCCCAGTGTCAACCATGTGATGCCCAGTTCCTAACCTGCCACCACAGCTGTTTGTTTATGCTTGCCTTTGACCTAGGCCAGAGGACACTGAGTTTTGTGCTGTTAACTCAGGTGAGCAGACAGCTGGGCACCACTGTGTGAGTCAGCAGGTACCAGAAACTCCATCTCATTCTCCACTGAACTAGCTGACCTTCCATTTACCCTTTACTTCTACCTGTCCCCAGTGCTAAGAAGTGTTCTGTGAATTGTGTCCAGTGTTAACCCAGTAGCCCACTAGGAATGAGAAGAGAGGGATGAAATCCAATCCCGCATGTCACAAGCACTCCATCAGATACTATGGGCCAGTCTTCTCCTCTCTAGCTCACTACCCTTCTCAGAACTGGTCTGCCTCCTTCACCAGCCCTTTAGAGCCCCCAATCCCCAGCTTGAGAATGAGAAGGGAGTACAAAAACACCTCACCATCTTCCCAGGCTGCAGGCACCTAAATAAAACCTATCTCCCTCACACCAAACTAGTCTCCAAAAAGACTATCTCTCAGGAGGTGACAACCAGACCTTGGACTTGACATTCTCTCCTGAATTTCAGCCTCTTTGAAATATAGAACTATTTCCTGAGTCACTCCAACTTTAAGGAGGGCCTATCTCAAATGTCTCCTTCCCCAGACTAACCAAGTGCTCTATATACTCCAGGTCTCTCTGTTGCTGTTTATAACTTTTTACTAATGTTTTATTACTATTTATCTGACCTGGACACCCTGGACCTAGGACTCACTCGCAGAAATATAATTGATGGTCAAGGAAAAGCTTATTCAAACCTTTCCCCAATACAGTGCTCTCTCTCCTCTTTCTCTCTCTCTTACACACACACTCACATATACATTCTCAAATGCACACTTGCACACACACACATAGGAACACTCATGTTGATGCACTCACACATGCACATATACATTCACACATACTGAGTGCTCAGTTCCCATCTTTATTTGTCTGTAATCATTTCCTTTTTTGTTTTCCTTCCTTGCCTTCCTTCAGCCTAACAGTTATATTCAAAATACCCAAATCTTTGGGACCTGGAAAGAAGTAGGCATGTGAAGGCCTTCAGAGTTTCTTCCAAAGGAGAAGCCACCACATCATAGAACAAAGGTGCCACCTTGCTCCAGGCCCTCGACTTGCCAAAGGCATGAGCAGAGCAAGCCTGGATTCTAGCTCCTCAGTTCAACTGAGCTGAGAAATTCAGCTGGGCTACAGGAATAGCCTGGGATTTTCTGAGTTTATCCCTACAGAAATGAGCAGTTATAAGTGCAGGGCAGAGAGATAATCAGGATGTTCGTTGGCTTGGCATCTGTGCTCTGACTTAGATAGACTATCATGCCCAGGTTGATCTCCATGGCACCCGGCTCTGCAGTGCTCTAGGATATAGCCTTGGACCCTTTCTGCCTACATTTCAAACCTGAACCTTGGGCTTTTTCTTTTAATGAACCCTCAAGAAAGACAACCCCATCATCCCTCCAGAGTCATTGAGCCAAAAAAAGTGGGTGTCTCTTTGTCCTCCTCTTTGCCCTCCCAAAGGTAACCCACATACAACATAGTTTTGTTTATTTTTTTGTTTTGGGGCCACACCTGGGATGCTCAGAGGTTGCTCCTGACTCTGCACTCAGGAATTACTCCTGGTAGTGCTCATAGGGCCATATGGGATCCCATAAATCAAACCCTGGTTATCTATGTGCTAGACAAGTGCCCTACCTGCTGTACTACAATTCCAGCCTCAGACACCACAGTCTTAATACTTCTATGTTTTAACCCACTTTTTTTGGTTTCTGGGCCACATCTGGCGGTGCTCAGAGGTTACTCCTGGATATATGCTCAGAAATAGCTCCTGGCAGGCATGGGGAACCATATGGGATGCAGGATTTGAACCAACCACCTTAGGTCCTGGATCGGCTGCTTGCAAGGCAAACACCGCTGTGCTCTCTCCTGTCCCTTAATCTACTCTTTATTGCTGACTCATCAGTTCTCACCTGTCACCTGGGCTTTCCAGAAACCTCCTTGCCATCTCCCATCTCCCTACTCCCTTCCAGTTATCACTAAAAGTAGCCTTATAACACACATGTGACCAAAAGTAGCCTTTCCCAGCTTCAAATTTCACTCTCTCAAAATCCTCCCGCATGGCCCTCAGGCCTGTCCAAGCTCTTTAACCAGACCCTATCCTAAGTGAGAATGGAATCATCTTCCTAAAGATTCTCTTTTGGAGCCAGAGAGGTAGTCAGCAGGTAAGATGCTTGCCTTGCATGCAGATGACTTGGATTCAGTCTCTGGTATCCCTGTGGTCTCCCAAGCCTGCTAGGAGTGATTCCTGAATGCAGAGCCAGGAGTAAACCCTGATTATTGCCAAGTGTGGCACAAAAAACTAAAAAAAAAATTTTTTTTAAATAGCTTCTTCTATATTCTCATCACGAGGGATTCCTCCTTAGCCCATGTCTTAAGCGCAGGCCTTTCCTCTCCACTGGATACTGTAATGCCATTTCCTCCAAGAAGGGCCCAAAACTGGCCCCTAGGAACAGACTGTTTTACTTCTCCTTGCAATTACCCTGCCTGTTTTTCCCTCTCTCTTACTCACTTTGCACATATTCCTAGGAGTTCCTCTCACCTGACCATGACACAGTAGTGGCCATTTCATTCATTCTCCTCTAGTCCAACACCCCCCACCCCCAGTCTCAACCAGGGGCAGGGGCAGGTGATTAGATGCCAGCTATTATTATTAGACCAACTACAAGAGGAAAAGAAGACACCAAGCTCACCTCACCCAAGAGAGAGCCTTGGACAGGGTAGAGGAAACAGGATCGATGGGCTAGGCTAGTCCAGAGAGCACAGTGGGCTCAGGAGAAATACAACTGTGGGTGAGAACCACTCAGACTGGAGGATTCTGAGGCTTCAGGACTTGAGGGACCACATGGAGACAGCTCAGGACCCAGGTACCCAAGGATAAGTCATTTCCCTGTTCCCACCTCTTCATGCCCCCAGATAAAATTTCAACCATCATAGCCCTGGGGCTCTGCAGACTGACACCGACAACAGTAGTGAAGAGGAAGCTTCACAGCATTGCTTACCTGAACAACATGGGGCAGGCACCTGGCTACTACCACTCTAACCTAAAGGTCTGAATGGAATCTCTGTCACAGCAAGTAGGCAAGGCACCAATGAGAATGAACAGAAGAGACTCACAGATCACTAGTGCTAACCACTTCTTGCTTCTCATCTCAAGCAGAGCCACACCACAGTGGTCCCTCCAGGGAGGCCATCACAGCTCCCAGCTTACCCCCATGAGTATAATGTTATTGCTCACACTTCCCAGCTATGCCTCTACATCCCACAGAATGAGAGTCTCAAGTCTTCCCCCCAGGCAAAAACTCCCTAGAGCTGAGCCCCTGGCCCCATCCTGTGCTTTACTGCACAGTTTTGTTTTGTTTTGTTTTGTTTTGTTTTGTTTTGTTTGGGGGTTTTTTTTATTTTTGGGCCACACCTGGTGACGCTCAGGGGTTACTCCTGGCTATTCGCTCAGAAGTCGCTCCTGGCAGGCACAGGGGACCATATGGGGAACCGGGGGATCGAACCGAGGTCCATCCTAGGTTAGCGCAAGGCACCTTACCTTCAGCGCCACTGCCCGGCCCCACTGCACAGAGTTTTGACCAGCCTCCAACCTACCTCTTCTTGGTGGGGGTGAGTTCTGCTCTTTTCTCTGGCAGGTTCCCCGGGTTCACATTGGGGACTGCACCTCTTCTGCCCATGAGTGGCACCATCTCCTTGGGGATGGCATTCATGACTGGAACGCAAACACAGCACAGTTCTCAGGCTGAGGAGATCTGGGGGGGACCTGCTGTGGATCCCATTCATACTCCAACGACAGAATGCTCCCTCTCCTAAGGGAAGCCATGGGACCACCTCAGAGACAAGACTGTCATAGCTTCTGGCTCCCTCTAGATCGCACTCCAGTGGGCCTAGAATGCTCCACATGATGAGCTTCTTGAACGGCCTGTTGTCCTGCCCCCATCTGTAGATGAGTCCTGACAGTGAGTTATGGTTTATCTGAGCCCATCACAGATTGGGGATCAACAGAGAAGGGATCTCATTTTCTTGTCTACACTCTAGTTTACTGGCCATAGAGCTTCTCAGCATCCTGGTGACCCTGAAAGCAGAGAGCTCTGAAAACTGAGGCCAGACAGGAGGAGGGATCTTGGCTGGGTACAACATGGGACAAGAATGGGGTGGGAGGCACATCTTCTCCTCCTCTTTCTTCCCTCTTGAGAAAAGGACTGAGTAAACTTTGGGGCAGCTGACCAGTCCTTACTCCTCCCCTGAGCCTGTAGTGTGGGGCTGCTCTGGGCAGCGAGGGCAGAAAAGGGTCAGGCAACCTCTGGGCTGTGGCTATGGCAGCTGTAATTAGCACCTTAGTCATGGCAGTCATCCTCTTCCCTCACACTCTCTCACTGCCTGTCCCTCCCTCTCTTTGGTTTAAGTTTCTTCATCTGGCAGATGAGCTTCTGATCCTCCCAAACCTGGGCCCTGACAGGAAAAGACCCTCCTGGGAGGCAGGAAAAGGCTTAGGGAACAATGTCCCTCCTCAAGACTGCTGGCTCAGAACCTGAGTGATGTCAGCACTATCATTTTGAAGCATTAGAGCAGACTCACTCCATCTTGAACCCAATCTCAGTGCCACAGCCACATCCTTGGGCTGAAGGAGCCTCATCTCTGCCCTGAGCTGTATGCCCTTCTCACTCACCCTCAAACATCAGGGGAAATTATCTGTCTCCCTCACAACCGATGCTCTCACACTCTCCTAAGGCCAAAAACCTGCCGGTCCATCACTGATTTCCCTCTGGTGGCTCAAGAGCCCCAAGATCCCAGGGAAGCTAACTCTGGGCTCCAGCCCTCAGAGGATCCTGGCTATTAGGGGTCTCAAGGACTTACCTGGTGAGGTCTGGGTGGCTGTGCCTGCCCTCGCTCTAAGATCACCACATGTCCCAGGCCCAAGGCCTCCCAGCGGGACCATGGCTGAGGCGGCAGGAGGCTCCCATGGCAAGCAGAGGGCTGGCTGGAATGAGGCATCAGAGGCAGAACTGGCTGGGCCACCTGCCCTCAGCGCCACGCAAGCCACACCCACCCGCCCACGTGCTCTCCTGAGTCACACCCACACCCACACAGCAGTCTCACCCCAAGGGGAAGAAAGGGGGTACAGATGACAGGGGAGGTCTGGTCCCAAAAACTTCCCTCTTTGATTCTATGCTTCCTGGTATGGGCCTCGATTTCCCCAACTGGGAAGTGGGAATCATAATACCCATTTCCCAAGGAGTTTGTGAGGAAGGCTGGCAATGAACATCCCCCATGCTCTGCCCTGACCCCCTGGAGGCAAGGTCACAGCCAAGGGTTGACCTGACTGACCCCAAGTTGGCCAGCCTCAAGACTTGTTATCTGTCCTTTAAAACCTCATCAACAGAGGCCACCTCCACCCTCTGATCCTCTCTAGGACTGTCCTCACAAACCCAGGTGAGAAAGCCCCTGCTTCTTTGCTCTGTGAACTATACAATTCATCTCTGTGCCTGTTTCCTCATGGTGCAAAGCACATGGTAAAAACATCCTTGAAAAGTCACTGTCATGAATGAACAAGAACTACGGAGACACTAGAACAGAGTGAGGCTTAGAACAGGCTGGGAGAACAGTACTGACCTAACAAACAACTCTCTTGTCAAAAGCATTTTCTTCATTCTCCTGGCAACTACCTGGGCCACCTGCTTCCCTGGTCACAAGGAAACCATACCTCTTGCCTGGCATAGCAAGGAGGGGTGGAGAGGGCCGGGGGGTGTCTCCTGGTACTGGGGAATCGCACACCTGTTCCCGCAGGGCCAGATGGGACAAGATGCAGCAGTGACGAAGGGATACTTGCAGGAGGCAAGCCTGGCCCTGGAGGCGAGCTCTCTCTCCCTCTTGCCACAACATGCTGGGCCAGGAGAAGCAGGAGAGGGATCAGGAGTGGGGAGGAAGTCTGGCTTCAGACCCAACAGGCTTTGTTTAGTTAGACCTGGGTGAAGGGCCCAGGCGGGGGAAAGGGAAGGAATGGCAGCTGAACTCAAAAGGGTCCCACACACATTTCCATCTCATCAGTGACTGAAATGCCTCCACAGAAGCATTTTCTTCCCTCTCTTACTCAGTTAATTACCCCTTATGACTCACCCCCTCCCCATCCTCTTAGCTTGCATCCTGTCTTAATGACCTCCAAATGGTGAAGCTATTGCCAAATTTCTTTTTTTCTTTTTTTTTTTTCTTATTTCTTAGACCACACCCAGCAATGCTCAGGAGTCATTCCTGGCAGTGCTCAGGGGACCGACCATATGGGATGCCGAGGATCAAATCCAGGTCAACAGCATACAAGGCAAATGTCCTACCTGCTGTGCTATTGCTTCAGCCCCATTGCCAAATTTCTGAGTTCAGTTTGCCTTGAAACAATTCTCAAAGCTGGGCTAGAACTGGATTCAAAGGCCCTATCCCTCACCCAAAGGCACACACTGCTCAGCTCAAGGAACAGAGGCCAGACCATTAATGATGCCCTTTCTGCACCCTCTCCACCCCCCAAATTCCTGTAAATAGCAGTTGTAGCAACTCGGACTGGTCTGTCTTAAAGCCTATCCATCATTCAATACATCAGTGAGGGAAGGAGGGGGTCATATAAGGGCCATAGGGCATGGGGTTCTCCATCTTCTAACAGTGTAGAAGCCCCCAAACAAAAGGTTCAGACAGACCTTCTTGTTCCACTGGATGGGACAATTACATAGCCACTGAGAAGGTGTGAAGGTTTCAGAAATAGGGGCACTTGCAAGGAAGAAAGATTCTGTTCTACACAGGTAGAGTCCCATCTGTGGAGAGCTGGAGGCAAGGGAGATGGCTGGGCCTCTGAATGGCAACAAGCTGCCTCATAAGAACTTAGGGGATGGGACCAGGCGGTGGCACTGGAGGTAAGGTGCCTGCCTTGCCTGCGCTAGCCTAGGACAGACCGTGGTTCGATCCCCGGTTTCCCATATGGTCCCCCAAGCCAGGACCGACTTCTGAGCGCATAGTCAGGAGTAACCCCTGAGCGTCACTGGGTGTGGCCCAAAAACCAAAAAAAAAGAACTTAGGGGAGTCAGGTCCCAGGCTGCTGAGTCAGCCCAATTTCCTAGTCATCAAGCTAGGCTGGTCCAACCTTGAGGCACAAGGCACGGGACTTCTGGGGGTGCTGTCGCGCCCATGGTCAGACAGAGCACTGAGTCAGCACCTCAAAGCTGGCGTCACTGCCTCCTGTACCAGCCGGCCACTTGTCCTGACAGGGGGTTGGGGTTGCACCAAGCTCACCAGTCCCACCTCTTCCTGCCAAGTCTAGAGCTCCATAAAGCCAGCAAGGCTGACCCAACCTGGTCCACTCTGTTGCATGACCTTGAGCACCCTCTTACAAGCTGCCCTCCCCAATCTAGTCTGCAGCCACTAGCTATACAAGACCCCCAATTCATCAATATGACTTCAACTCCTGGGATTGAGTAGGAATCCCAGGACCAGAAGGTCCTTTTCAAACTTCCAATTCCACAGCTACAGTGGAAATGGGGCTAGGTCTGGATTAGGAGAGAAGCAGTCTCTGAGGATAAGGCACTATTAGCATTCTCCAGGAAAGAATGTACATGTACATCCTACAGGGTGTAGCAAGAGAAGAGGGAACTAAGCATCGGACAGAATGCACAGAGATCCTCTGCCTGTACCCCAGAATCATACTCCTCCTGGGGTAGGAGAGCTGAGAAGCTACACTATCAGATAAACTGCGTTGGTGCCCTCCCACCTCCAGAAGAGAGATGGAGGGACAACCATACAGACATTTATTTAAATGGGGGAAGCGGTTCATTTAACTAACCTCTAGACCAGTCAAACCAAATGGTTTCCAACATTTTCCACTTGTAGATCATCACCAGTCATGTTGAAAAATCACAGTTATAGCTCAGAGCTTTTTAGTTTTATTATTGTTGTGGTTTGGGTTGCACTCTGACTTTCAGGGTTTATTCCTGGCTCTAGTCTCAGAAATCACTCCTGCAATGCTCAGAGGATCATATGTGGTACCAGGGATCAAACTGGGGTTGGAAAGATGCAAGATAAGTGTCCTAATTCCTACTATAATTTCTCTCGCCCTGAGCTTTTACCCACTGGTGACCATGTTCCACCTGAGAGATGCAACATGAACCAACACTGCCAGAAATACCTTAGATTTATTACACTATTGATTTTGAATTAATTTTTGACCATTCAATTTTTAAAAATCTCATTGCTCAGGTTTGTTGGGGGGTTTTTGGTTAGTTTTATTTTTTATTTGTTTTTGTTTTTGTCCTTTTTTGGGGGGGTCACACTTGGCGGTGCTCACGAGTTACTCCTGGCTCTCTGCTCAGAAATCATTCCTGGCCCACTTGGGGGACCATATGGGATGCCGGGGTCTGAACCACCAACCTTCTGCATGAAAGGCAAATGCCTTACCTCCATGCTATCTCTCTGGCCCCTTGTTTTTGTTTTTGGATCACACCTGGCAGCGCTCAGGGGTTACTCCGGGCTCTACTCTCAGAAATGGCTCCTGGCAGGTTCAGGGACCACATGGGATGCCAGGATTCAAACCACCATCCTTCTGCATGCAAGGTAAATGTCCTACTTCCATGCTATCTCTCTGGCCCCCTCAGGGTTTGTTTTTGTTGTTGTTGTTGTTGTTGTTGTTGTTGGAGGTGGTGGAGGAGGTTTTAGTATTTTCAAACTCAAGTGAGGTTATATAACTTTTTAAAATTTGTGTTTTAGGAGCCAGAGAGATAGAATGGAGGTAAGATGTTTGCCTTTCATGCAGAAGGATGGTGGCTTGAATCCCAGCATCCCATGTGGTCCTGCCAGGGGCAATTTCTGAGCATAGAGCCAGGAGTGTGATCACTGCCGGGTGTGACTCAAAAACTAAAAAAAAAATGGTTTTAAAATAAAATTTGTCATGATTTGTTGTCAGTAAATGCTTTACTTGTATACTTATTTTATATATCTGTATATCCAGGGTCATGTAAATATTTCTTAGTTGAAAAGGGGTAGTGAATTAGGAAAGTTTGAAAGGAAGCTCTGTCATGACCATACTTTCTGAAGAAGGCCTCCAGAGAAAACAAGAAGCTTCAGCTCCAGAACTTCCTTCTGGCTCTAAGGGATGGGCATCCATGCCCCCAAATTCATACTCAGCCAGACAACCTTGTCCTAATGTGACGTTTATGTCTTAGGAGTCAAACTACCTGAAGTAAGACCAAAGCAATGCTTTATTGGCTGTGTACTATTGTTTCTTATCTATGTAGCTAATAATAGCTTTTTCAAGGGCTGTTAGAAAGTTTATAGCATAATGTACATCAAGAACTTTAGATACTCAATGTTTCCAGCTGGTAGTATTCCTCCTCTATATTTTCTTTTTGTGGTTTAACCATGGCTCACATTACATTTAACTATCTTGTCAACCAGCCATTTAGCTTCTCTACTGAGCCCCTTTCATATGAAGACCAAAGCCTTGACCTTGTGAACCAACACACAATAGTTCTATGAGTAGGCAGCTCATTCTATCCTCCACAAACTAATATTAATACACACCAGTCAAAGTCTAGAACAGAGCTCTCTTCTAATCATTGTTCTTAAACTTTGTGATAATGCAAGGGTTACATTTGTAAAATGTCAGATAGTATATATTTTAGACTATTCAGGCTATTTTGTCTTTGTTGACTCAACTCCATGCTGCAATATAAAAGTATCCCTGGACAACACTGCAATAAATGGCCATGCTAAGGTCCAATAAAGAGGTGTTTACAAAATAAATTGTCAAATCATACTTGGCCCATGTTTTCTGAGTATAAAGGTATATAGATAACAAAGGCATGCCCACACCATGGATAACAGCTAAAGGGGGATCAAAGGTCCTTCACCTTTTAGGATAGTATACACACTCACAAATACACCACACTCACACACATACACCCACATGCATGCATGCACACACATGTATGCACATGAACATGTGTTCACTTATTCACAAATCACACACCAAATATTTATGACATCCCAATGACTATCTCTGAGTTCACAGTTAATATAATTTATGTATTTATTTATTTGATGGATGACATGATGGATGGAGGTGGAAGGCTGGAACACTACAGGGGAGCAGGACTATGAGTCAATGTAGGTCTATGCCATCATTGCAAACAAAAGATGATTTTAAACATTCTTGCCATGTGCCTTGGGGACATAGTCCTGTGCTTTTGTTTGAACAATAATCAAGGCTAATGTCTTTATAACTTTGATGTATCACACTAAATGATGCAATCACTCTGGAAAAATTTAGTTCTGGCAGAGTTGGATTGAGTTTCACCGTCCCATTTGTTGAAGAGCAAATGACACCTGCCACTCCAAGCCACCCTGGATAGGTGATGAGGCTAAGAGGAAGGGTTTCAGCATTTTACACCAAAAGAAGTGCCTTGTTCTTAGATATTTTCTTAACTTTCATTTACCTTTACTTGTCAGTAATGCAAAACCAAATAAAATGCAGAGACATGAGTCCCAGTAGAGATGTCACAAAAGTACTTGATAAAATAAGAAAGAACTTAAAAGCAAGGTCATTTTCTCTTAGGAAATTCCCTGGGGCTAGGCAAAACTATCCCCACTATCCCCACTCACTATTCACCCAGCAAGACTCCCTACACACTTAGATCTGTCTAGTACAATCTAGTAGAGTGCTGGTAGTTAAGGGCACTGCACTGGGCTTCCCAGCACAGCTCACCAGAAGCATGAGATATGGTACTAAGACCCAACAGAGTTGATAGTCCCCAGGTGTGAGCTGCTCATCACTTCTCTTCTAGAGCAGAAGGGTCCTTGAAGATCTCAGCATCTTCTGGCTTGAGGGATGCTGAAAAGTGCCTCAGGTGAACTTCCTCAGGCTGACCAGGGTGCCTTTCTCGGGTACTTGTATCTCTTAAAAGGGGAACCAGGGCAAAGTTCTTCCAGTTTCTCCCTGAAACTGAAGGGTAAAACATCATTACTCTTTGTAAGTAGCAAAAACAATTAGATTAATTTTGTGGCCTTACCAATCACTAGAGAAAATGAGGCCCCGTCATGTGGGTGTTTCCTAAGGCACATGGATAGATGCCATTTCCTCTTCCCTCTTCTGCTCAAAGTGCCTCATCTACTCTGGCAACCTACATTCTCCTCCCTTAGTGCTGTCTGCCATTTTTTCCCTTTTTTAATTTTTTAATTATTTTATTTTAAACACCGTGGTTACAAGGTTGTCATATACAGTTGGAGTTTTTTCCAACAGGTACAAAGTTGTTCGTGGTTGAGTTTCAATCACACAAGGTACAACACCCTTCACCAGTGCACATTTCTCACCACCAATATCACCAGTTTCCCACCTGCCCTCCATCCCAAATGTCCAAGAACAGATTAGTGGATAAATAAACTATGATACATCTACACAATGGATACTACTATAGCTGTTAAGAGAAATAAAGCATGAAATTCTTCATAGATGGAAATGGAGAGTATTATGCTGAGTGAAATGAGTCAGCCTGGTTTGAGTTTGAGATTTGCTTCTCTATGAGCCTTCATTTCCTTCCTGAGCCTCATTTCCTTCTAGAGTAATCAACTACAGCCCACAATTTAGGATTTGGTGTCTAGGTTCCACCAGAGAACCACACTTTGAGAACAATGCCACAGAACCAGCATGACACCAAATGAAACCTTCAATTGTGACCAAAAACTAGTAAGGTCTTAAGGTTGCTCAGTTGTCTCCATGATAAGCACTTCTAATACCCTGCTCACTTCAGAAAAATGACAGGTAAGACAGGAAGCTATCCCTGCTCCCCTTCCACTTGCCAAAGTTATTGTTAGCCATGCCCTTGATCTTATATCTAATCTTTCTGGGAAATACATACCTCCAATTCTTGGGCAACAATTCTAGTCCCTTTGCTCTATCCAACACTGAACACATCTCAAACGAATTCTTGCAGCCATGTCCCTTATGGTTGTTACAGCTGAATACTGCAGGTCCTGGTATTTTCCCCTAGCCACAAGCTGATGCTGGTCTGTCTATCGACCCTAGTCTGGCACCAGGTACTGAAAGATAAAATAGATTCCCTTGGGGAGTCTGAGATTAGAATTCCATGGGGAAACAAGCTCTGTTCTCACTGAGATGTCATGTTCTGGTTGGCTGGGTGGTTAGAACACCCAATCTCTGGGGCCTGGCTCAATCCCTCTAATCCAAAAGGAATATGGCCCTCAATGCCTTATGCCCACAGTCTAAATGCCAAGATCCTCTCACCTACTGTCTCTAGTTGTGTTACTTTTCTCCAATCCCCACACCCGTCTTTCTCTATGCATTCCATTACCCCCTTCACATCACATGCACCTTATCATCACAATTACTAGCCCTATTAAATACTGAAGTTTCCATTGCTACAAAACTGTAGAAAAGAATTAAAATTCTTGGGAAGATACACTATTTAAATATAAGTATGAAGTCAGAAAATCTATAATCAGTTCCTGCCCTCATTGCAAGTAACATGAATGTGTAAATCTGTCACTGGTTCAATTAACTCATCTTTATTAATAATTATCTTTTATTAATAATTATCCTTAATCACAGTGAATATGTAATATTTCCCCCCCGTGAATATGTAATATTATAAACAGCTACAATGCCATGAAAACATAATGTAAACTCAACCAAATACAAAATGAAACAACAAATCTTGTGAAAAAATGGAGATATGAAATTAAGAGTGATGTTGGAAAACTGTTCAAATCAAATGCAAAGCCATCTTCACATGACTCATGGTGACCTTAGGCCAATTATTTCTTGAAGAAAAGATCAATGTAAACATTTCAGAGAGTACCTCTAATGAGATATGTGCAGAAATCACAAGATGACAAAATGTCCATGGGAAAACTATAAAGTCTGCGATTTACTTATTTTTACTAGGATGTCACCAAAGACAATAACAGTTAATTTTTATTAAAATATTTATTTAAGCACCATGATTACAAACATGTTTGTAGTTGGGTTTCAGCCATAAAAAGAACACCACCATTTCATAACTGCAATATTCCCACCTCTAATGCTTCCCATCAGCCTCCTCCCCCAACCCCTGCCTGTATTCAAGACAGGCATTTACTTCTGTCACTTAGCACCATTGTCGTGATAGTTGTTAGTGTAGTTATTTGTCTAACTGCACTCACCACTCATTGTGGTAAGTTTCATATCCTTCCAGCCCTCATCTCGACTGTCTCTGGGTATTATTACAATAATGTCTTTTATTTTTCTTAAATTCCACAGATGACTATAACTATCCATTGTCTGTCTCTCTTCCTCTGACTTATCTCACTTGGCATAAAACTTTTCGTGTCCATGTATAGAAAAATTTCATGACTTCATCTCTGCTGGTGGATGTATAGTATTCCATTGTGTATATGCACCACAGTTTCTTTAGCCATTCATCTGTTGAAGGGCATCTGAGTTGTTTCAGATTCTGGCTATTGTAAATAGGCTGCAATGAGTATAGGTATGCAGAAGGCATTTTGTATTGTGTTTCTGTGTTCCTAGGGCATATCCCTGGGAGTGGTATAGCTGAATCATATGGGAGCTCAATTTCCAGTTTTTTGAGGAATCTCCATATTGTTTTCCATTAAGGCGGGATTAGACAGCATTCCCACCAACAGTGAGTGAGAGTTCCTTTCTCTCCACATCCCCACCTGTACTGATTATTCTTGTTCTTTGTAATGTGTGCCAGTCTCAGTGGCATGCGATAGTAACTCTTTGTTGTTTTGACTTGTATCTCCCTGATTATTAATGATGTTGAGCATTTATTTCATGTGCCTTTTGGCCATTTGTAGGTCTTCTTTGAGGAAGTGTCTGTTCATTCTTTTCCCCATTTTTTGATGGGGTTAGATTTTTTTTTCTTGTTAAATTCTGTCAGTATCTTGTATATCTTAGATATTAGTCCCTAATCTAATGGGTATGGGGTGAATAATTTCTCCCACTCTGTGGGTAGCCTTTGTATCCAGTCACTATTTCCTTTGAAGTGCAGAAGCTTCTCAGCTTAATATAGTCCCATCTGTTTATCTTTGCATACTCAAGTCTATTCCATTGATCTGAGAGTCTGTCTTTATCCCAATACCATGCTGTTTTAATGACTCTTGCTTTGTAATACAATTTAAAGGTGGGGAAAGTGATGCCTCCTATATTCTTTTTCCTAAAGGTTAGTCTAGCTATTCATGGGTGTTTATTGTTCCACATGAATTTCAGGAGTATTTTATCCACTTCTTTGAAGAATGTCATGGATATCATTAATGAAATTGCATTAAACTAGGGGCCATAGATATAGCACAGTGGTAAGGCATTTGCCTTGGACGCAGAAGGATGGTGGTTCAAATACCGGCATCCCATATGGTCCCCCGAGCCTGCCAGAAGTGATTTCTGAGCATACAGCCAGGAGTAACCCCTGAGCACTGCCGGGTGTGACCCAAACCCCCCACCCCAAAAGAAAAACTTTGCATTAAACTGTACAAGTGCCTGGCTAGCTCAGTTGATAGAGCATAAGACTATTAATACAATGCTTTGGGGAATATTGGCATTTTAATTATGTTGATCCTCCCAATCCCTCCATTCTGTTCTCCCACCTGCCTTGATCCTCCCAATCCATGAACAGGATATGTGTGTCCATTTCCTTGTGTCCTCCTTTATTTCTTTTTTTTTTTTTTTGTGGTTTTTGGGTCACACCCGGCCGTGCTCAGGGGTTACTCCTGGCTCCATGCTCAGAAATTGCTCCTGGCAGGCACGGGGGACCATATGGGGCACCAGGATTCGAACCGATGACCTTTTGCATGAAAGGCAAACGCCTTACCTCCATGCTATCTCCCGGGCCCCAACCTCCTTTATTTCTTAAAGTAGTATTTTCTAGCTTTCTTTGTATAGGTCCTTCACCTGTTTAGTTAAGTTGACTCCAAGGTATCTGAGTTTGTGTGGCATAATGTAAATGGATTTTTTAATGTTCTCTATCACTATTTGTGTATAAGGCCAATGATTTTTGCTCATTAACTTTGTAGCCTGCTGCTTTGATATATGAATCTGTTGTTTCTAGAAGCTTCTTGGTAGAGTCTTTAGGGTTTTATAATATAGTAGCATGTGTTAAACTATCCTTGCATTCTTGAAATGAAATCTACTTGGTCATGGTTACCTTCAAGATGAGGTGTTGGATCCTATTGACCAGGATTTTGTTGAGGATCTTTGCATCTGTGTTCATCAGGGATATTGGTCTATAGTTTTCTTTTTTGCAGCATCTCTGTCTGGTTTTGGTATCAGAGTGATATTAGCTTCATTGAAAACTATTTGGGAATGTTTTTGTTTCTTCAAATTCCTGAAAATGTCTAAAAAGAATAGTTAGTAGTTCCTCTTGAGAGGTTTGAAAGAATTCATTAGTGAATACATCTAGGCCTAGGCTTTTGTTTCTAGGAAGACTTTTAATTTTAATGTCCTCATTAGTGATGGGTCTGTTTAGATATGCTAGATCAGATTAGTTCAACCATGGAAGATTATAAAAGTTCAAGAATTTATCCATTTTTGGGGGGGCCAGAGAGATTGCATGGAGGTAAGGCGTTTACATTTCATGCACAAGGTCATCGGTTCGAATCCCGGCATCCCATATGGTCCCCCGTGCCTGCCAGGAGCAATTTCTGAGCATGGAGCCAGGAATAACCTCTGAGCACTGCTGGGTGTGACCCCCCCAAAAAAAAATAAGAATTTATCCATTTCTGCCAATTTCTCATGTTTCATGGCATAGACTAGTCTCTGATTACCCTTTGAATCTCTGCAGTATCTGTAGTAATCTCCCCCTTTTCATTTTTTATCCAGTTTATTAAGTTTCTCTCTAGATTTCTATATGAGTTTTGCCAATGGTTTTCTTGTTTATTTTTTCAAAGAACCAACTTCTTCTTTCATTGATCTTTTAGATTTTGTTTTTTATTTCATTGATTTCTTCTCTAAGTTTTGTTATTTTCTTCTGCCTACCTATTTTTGGTTCCTTTTGTTGATCATTTTCTCATTTTATAAACTGTGTCATTAAGTTATTTATGTATGCCCCTTCTTCCTTCCTGATGTGTGCTTACAAAGCTATAAATTTTTCTCTTATTACTGCTTTTGCTGTGTCCACAAATTTTGATCATTTGAGATTTCATTTGTATTTGTTTCCAGGAATATTTTGATTTTCTCTTTGATTTCATCTCTGACCCACTGGTTGTTCAGTAGCAAGCTGTTTAATTTCTAGTTTAAAGTTTTAAAAAAAACTTTAAAAAAAACAGAAAAGTTTTTTCTGTGGGGCTGAGAGATAGCATGGAGGTAAGGCAATTTGCCTTGCATGCAGAAGGTTGGTGGTTCGAATCCCGGCATTCCATATGGTCCCCTGAGCCTTCCAGGAGTGACTTCTGAGCATAGAGCTGGGAGTAACCCCTGAGTGCTGCCAGGTGTGACCCAAAGAAACAAAACCCAAAAAAAAGTTTTTTTCTTCTGTGTCTCTTTGTAATTCACTTCTAATTTCAGTTCATTGTGATCTGAGAAAGTAGTTTCTACAATTTCTATCCTCTTTATTTTATGGAACAGCATGTGGTCTATCCTGGAGAATGATCCATGTGCAATGGAGAAGAATGTGTATCCAGGTTTCTGGGGATGGGGTGCTATATATATACTAGTCCACTGTCTTCCATTTTTCCTTTCAGAGCTAGTATATTCTTGTTGGGTTTCAGTCTGGTTGACCTATCAAGAGGTTACAGAGCATGTTGAGGTCTCCACTATTATTGTATTGCTATTGATGTCTTCTTTCAGATTTGTCAACAATTGTATTAAATATTTTGCTGGTCTCTCATTAGATGCAATATGTTTAGAAGTGATATTTCACCTTTTACACATATTACAAAATGTCCATCTTTGTCTCATAACTTTTCTAAGTCTAAAGTTTATGTCATCTGAAATTAATATGACCACTCCAGCTTTTTAAGGGTATTGTTTGCTTGGATGATTGTTCTCCGACCTTTAATTTTGAGTCCAGTTTGTTCTGAATATTCAGATGTGTTTCTTGTAGGCAGTAGAATAGTGAATTCAGCTTTTTGATCCATTTTGCCACTCTGTGTCTCTTAACTGGTTCATTTAGTCCATTGATCTTAGGAAAGATAATTTTCATGAGATTGTCATCTTTGTGTATAAATTTGGTGTGTCCATCTGTCTATTTTGTCTTAAAGTAGATCTTTCAATTTTTCTCTTAAGGCTGGTTTTAGTCTGTAAAGTATCTGAGCTGTTGTTTATCCATGAAGCTATGTATACTTCCTTCAAGCTTAAAAGTGAATCTGGCTGGGTGCAATATTCTAGGCAAATCCTTCATTTCATTGAGTTATGTCACTATATCTCACCCTGCCTTCTGGCCTTGAGGGTTTCTTGTGACAGGTCTGCTGTAAATCTTAAAGATGCGCCTTTGAATGTAATTTTCCTTTTTGATATTGCTGCTTTCAGTATTCTATCCCTATCTCTGAGATTCATCATTGTGACTAGGATGTGGCTTGGGGTGCTTTCCTTCAGGTCTCTTTTAGCTGGTACTCTTCGGAAATGCAGGATTTGGTTGCATGAAGTCTTTTGTTCAGGGAGTTTTTCTGCAATGATGTCTTTGACTGTTGATTCTTCCTGGGGATTTTCTTCCTGGATCTCTGGGACTCCCTTGATTCTTATGTTGTTTCTGTTGAGTTTATTAAAGACTTCTATTTTCATCTGTTCACATTCTTTGAGCATTTTTCCACTGTTTGATCATTTGCTTTAAGACTCTTTACCAATCTCTTCTGTTTTATAGATTTGTTATGCATCTCATCTTCCAGCTTACCGATTCTGTCCTCAGCTGCTGTTACTATGTTGGAGAGGCTTTCCATTGAGGTTTACATTTTATCTACCAAGTTTTCCTGTTGTTTCAGTTTGGAGGTTTCTGATTTATATCTTCATATCCACTTGGTTATAATTTTGTATATGTTCAAGTTGATTCATGCTTTCTTTGAATTCTATGAAGATCCTTCATATTTCTTCTCTAATATCTTTATCTGAGGTGGAGACAGCTTACCTCTGATGCCTGTGATTTATTTTTAAAGGTAAATCTCTTGATAAAATAAATAAAATAGCTGATGTAGTTTTTAGTGCTAGGCCAGTCCTCCTGCTGTAACTACTATACCACTGAAAAATAAATGCAACAATATTTTGGAGCATAACAACCATAAATATGCCACTCTCTTAGAGAAGTGACAAATTATATATAAGTGAGTTCCATGATCACATTCTATTTTTCTTAGGGGCAATTTATCTGACTGTGGCATGGTATGAAACTGCCATAGTTTGAGTCCAAGCAAAACAAGGTAGTGTGTCTGAGAGAAAAATAAAATATTAGATTTAGATGCAACTGAAGCAACTAGAATCAGTGAGATGAGAAATGAAGGGAAGAAGTTAAAGAGATAAAGGTCCAAAAGTCTTTGGTGACAGAATACCCTAAGATCTTGGCTGAGTTCAACTATGTACACAAAGGGGAAGACAGCATGAGACTCAGCAGAGAATGGCTACATAGGTGAAAAGTTGGGCAGAGTTTCTATAAGTTCAACAGTTCTAATAGGCAACAGAGATTCAGCCCAGATAGAGGGGTGTCCTTTAATACCCTTATTTCAAACTAAAATGTTAGGCACATAAAATCAAACCCTGTAAAACTCTCAATGGAGGGGTCGAAGAGATAATACTGTGAGTAGAGCTCTTGCCTTACAAGTAACTAACTCTGGTCCAATCCCTGACATCCCAGATAATGGTACCCCAAGTACTACCAGCAATAATTCCTGAGTGCAGAGCCAGGAGTAAACCCTGAGCACATCCCAGAAAAAAAGGATCACTCAATGGAAACATTTGAATGTTAAGTTCCACAAATTGAATGGCAACTACCTCAGTGTTTCCACACATCTATCATTCAACATTTGCAATTGTGGGCCTGCGAGATGGCTGATGCATACTCTGCAGGAGGCCAGTGTTAGGTGGTACACCATAACCACGTAAGCACAGAGCTTGGAGTTGCCTCTGAGCAGCACCAGGTGTGACCCAGAAGCAGAAAAAAAAATTACAACTAAGCTTACACAAACTCAAGATGATTCATCAGTAATCAAGCTGCCAACTAGGACAGAGATACTACAACAGGTTATCCATACTATCCAGAATGCTTTTAAGAGTTACTATCCATGGTGGAGAGATAGCACAGCGGTAAGGTGTTTGCCTTGCATGCAGAAGGACTGTGGTTCTAATCCCGGCATCCCATATGGTTCCTGGAGCCTGCCGGGGGCGATTTCTGAGTGCAGAACCAGGAGTAGCCCCTGAGCACTGCCAGGTATGACCCAAAAACCAAAAAAAAAAAAAAAAAGGTTACTATCAATGCCAAGAAACAGGGAAATGTTATAATCAATAAAAAAGGCAGAAATTTTAACTCAAAGTTTATGACAATAGAATCAAGAGACCCAAACTACAACAAGCTATACACAAAAGGGACCTGTTACACTAGCAGTTCGGGGCCTAAGGGAACAGGAAGTCAATAATGGTGGAAGGAATTTCCCTAATTCACTGTCACTGTGTACTTTAAATAAAACTGTGAAAAACTTGTAATTCACATTGGTCTCAATAAAAATTATTTTTAAAAAAATCAGGGACTTCGATGTAGATCAGCAGTAGAGCCTAGAGGTCTAGGTTTGATACATAGGACCACAGAAAATGCAAAAGAAAAAAGGCAACAAAATTGACTTCAAGATAAACCAGGTTTTTGTATTTAGCAATCAGAGAATTTAAAGAATTATTATTTATAAATTATTATAAATAGATTTAAAGAACCAAAGTCAAATATGATTTGAATGAAGGAACAACTAAGGAATCCCAGGAGAAAAATAAAATCTAAGTTATTTTTAAAAACCTATTCACCCAAAACCCATCAAATAAGGGGTTAATATTCAAAATATACAAGGCACTGACAGAACTTTACAAGGAAAAAAAAATACATCTAATCCCATCAAAAAATGGGGAGAAGAAATAAACACTTTGTCAAAGAAGAAATACAAATAGTCAAAAGGCACATGAAAAATGTTCCACATCATTAATCATGAGGGAGATGCAAATTAAAACAACTGTGAGGTACCATCTCACACCACAGAGATTGGTACTCATCACAAAAAATGAGAACAAGCAGTGCTGGCAGGAATGTGGAGAGAAAAGAATTCTTTTTCACTGCTGGTGGGAATGCCGTCTATCTAGTGCAACCTTTATGGAAAGCATTATGGAGAGTCTTCAAAAAACTGGAAATTGAGCTCCCATACGATCCAACTATACCACTCCTAGGGATATACCCTAGGAACACAAAAATACAATACAAAAATCCCTTCCTCACACCTATATTCATTGCAGTGCTATTTACAATATTCAGACTCTAGAAACAACCAAGATGCCCTTCAACAGATGAATGGCTAAAGAAACTGTGGTATAGGGGGCCGGGTGGTGGCGCTGAAGGTAAGGTGCCTGCCTTGCCTGCGGTAGCCTAGGACAGACCTCAGTTTGATCCCCCGGTTTCCCATATGGTCCCGCAAGCCAGGAGCGACTTCTGAGCGCATAGCCAGGAGTAACCCCTGAGCGTCACCGGGTGTGGCCCAAAAAAAAAAAAAAAGAAAAAGAAACAAACTGTGGTACATATCCACAATTGAATATTATGCAGTCATCAGGAGAGTTGAAGTCATTAAATTTTTCTTTACATGGATGTACATGGAGTCTATTATGCTGAGTGAAATAAGTCAGAGGGGGGAGAGACACACACAGAGTAGCCTCACTTATTTATGGGTTTTAAGAAAAATAACAGACATTTTTGCAATGATTCTCCGAGACAAAAGAGAGGAGGGATGGAAGTCCAGCTCATGACATGATGCTCACCACAAAGATGATGAGTGCAGTTAGAGAAATAACTACATTGATAAATATCATAACAATGTGAATGAAGGAAGGAAGTAGAAAGCCTGTCTAGAGTACAGGTGGGGGTGGAGTGGGAAGGAGGGAGATTTGGGACATCAATGATGGGAATGTTGCACTGGTGAAGGGGGGTGTTCTCTACATGACTGAAACCCAACTACAATCATATTTGTAAACAAGGTGTTTAAATAAAGATATTAATAAAATATATAATCTAAAAAATTTTAAACCAAATAACACAATATTTAAATGTAATATTCTCTGGGTGAAATTACTAACAGTTTAGAAATGATTCGCAAAGCTGAAGATAGCCATCAAAATAGAATTAAAAAATAGAATTCAGGGCCCGGGAGATATCATGGAGGTAAGGCGTTTGCCTTTCATGCAAAAGGTCATCGGTTCAAATCCCGGTGCCCCATATGGTCCCCCGTGCCTGCCAGGAGCAATTTCTGAGCATGGAGCCAGGAGTAACCCCTGAGCACGGCCAGGTGTGACCCAAAAACCAAAAACAAAACAAACAAAAAAAAATAGAATTCATAGGGGCCGGGCGGTGGCGCTGAAGGTAAGGTGCCTGCGCTAACCTAGGGCAGACCTCGGTTCGATCCCCCGGTTCCCCATATGGCCCCCCGTGCCTGCCAGGAGCGACTTCTGAGTGAATAGCCAGGAGTAACCCCTGAGCGTCACCGGGTGTGGCCCAAAAACCAAAAAAAACAAAAAATAGAATTCATCCCAGGAATGCAAGGTTGGCTCAATTATGCAAATCAATTAATATCCTCCAAAGGAAGGATAAAATTATTTTATCATATCAGTAGATGCTAAGAAAGCTTTTGACAAAATTCAACATCCATTCATGACTTACAAAAAAATCCTCACAAAATTGGAATAGATTTCAAGGTAGTAATGGACATTTACAACAAACCACAGCCAAAATCATACTGAGGGGCAAAAAACAAAAAGCCTTCCCCCTGAGATCAGGCACAAGGTACAGTTACACACTTTCACCAGTCCTGTTCAGTATAGTCTTAGAAGTTCTCAACATAGCAGTTAGGCAAGAATATTTAAATCAAAAATATAAAAATTGGAAAAGAAGTCAAATTATCACTATTTGCAGATGACACAATATTAAGTATAGAAGTAAGATTCACTTAAAAAAAACTTTTTGAAACAAAGCAGAAGAGCAATGTATCTGACTATAAAATCAATAAACAAAAATATGTTGCTTTTATGTGTTTATATAATAAGAGAGAAAGAGATTAAAAAGTCAACTTCAGGGGCCGGGTGGTGGCGCTAGAGGTAAGGTGCCTGCCTTGCCTGCACTAGCCTAGGACGGACCATGGTTCGATCCCCCAGTTCCCATATGGTCCCCCATGCCAGGAGCGACTTCTGAGCGCATAGCCAGGAGTAACCCCTGAGTGTCACCGGGTGTGGTCCAAAAACCAAAAAAAAAAAGTCAACTTCATTTAAAATACTGCCCAAAATATCTAGGAATAAACTTAACAAAGGGTATAAAATACCTACACTGTGAAAACTTGTCACTTATGAAAAAATAGAAGACGATACCAGGAAATGGGAAATTTTTATGTTCATGGATTGGATATTGTCAAAATAGACTATCCTACACAATGCATCTTACAGATTTAATGTAATTCCTATAAAAGTCCCAATGACATTTTTCAAAGAACTAGACTGAACACTGGCATTTATATGGAAGCATAAAATCCTACAACAAGTCAAAGCAATTCTGAAAAAAAAAACTATAAACAAAGAAGTTGGGTGATATCTCGTTTCCTAACTTTAAACTATACTATTAATTATAGTAACCAAAACAATATGACACTGAAATAAGATAGAAAAATGGATCAAAAATGAGACCCTAGGGCCCGGGAGATAGCATGGAGGTAAGGCGTTTGCCTTTCATGCAAAAGGTCATCGGTTCGAATCCCGGTGCCCCATATGGTCCCCCATGCCTGCCAGGAGCAATTTCTGAGCATGGAGCCAGGAGGAACCCCTGAGCACTGCCGGGTGCGACCCAAAAACCAAAAAAAAAAAAAAAAATGAGACCCTAGTAATAAACTCTCAGATATATGGGCAGTTAAACTATGACAAAGAAATTGGGTACATGAAGTGGAACAAGGAACACTTCATGAACAAATGATGATAAGAAAATTGTATATCCTCTTGCAAAAATGAAACTGGACCCATATCTCACACTACATACTAAAATAATTCAAAATGAATCAAAAACCTAAAGATTAGACCAGAAACCATAAAATTGAGGAAATATAGACAATATAATTTTCCCAGTTCTGAACTTCAAAGGTATTTTTCAAAAATTAAAAGCACTAATAGGGGCCAGTGCAGTGGCACTAGAGGTAAGGTGTCTGCTTTGCCAGCACTAGCCTAGAACAGACCGTGGTTTGATCCCCCTGCATCCCATTTGGTCCCCCAAGCCACGAGCGACTCCTGAGCGCATAGCCAGGAGTAACCCCTGAGCGTCACTGGGTGTGGCCCAAAAACAAAACAAAACAAAACCACTAATAAAGGAAACCAAAACAAATGTAAGTAAGTAGAACTATATGAAGTTGAAGTTTCTGCATGGCAGAAATAGTAATGACAATGGTTCAACGACTCAGACTAGAGACATGGCATTTGCCTAGCACTTGGCCAACCTGAATTTGATCCCTAATATCCCTTAATGTCCCCTGAGAGATTTCTGAGTACAGAGTCAGGAGTAGCACCTGAATGCCACCATGTGTGACCCAAAAATAAAACAAGCAAACAAACAAATAAAAAAAACTTAGATTAAAATAAAATGGTGGGGCCAGAGAGTTAGGTGGAGGTAAGGCTTTTGCCTTTCATGCAGAAGGTCGGTGGTTCAAATCCCGGCATCCCATATGGTCCCCTGAGCCTGCCAGGAGCGATTTCTGAGCATAGAGTCAGGAGTTACCCCTGAGCACTGCCAACTGTGACCCAAATAATAATAATAATAACAATAATAATAATAAATGACACTGACTTCATGTAAAAGTAAAAGTATCTTCATGAAGATACTTCATGTAAAAAAACTAACATCCAAGATATATAAAGCACTTACAAAGTTCAATCACAAAAAGCAATAACTCTATCAACAAATGGTAAGAGAATAGACACTCCATGAAGAAGAAATGAGAATGACCTATAAGCAAGAGCTCCCATTATCACTTTAGCATCAGGTAAGCATAAACCAAAGTTGCAGTGACATGTCATCTCATATCAGTAAGAAGAGCTTGCAGTCCCAGGGCCCACAGGAGGCCTGCAGTTATTTTCCTCTGAGTAGGATTTTCCCCCCTCTTGAAAAAAAAAAAGTCTATTTTTCAGGATTTAATTACTATAAACCTTATTTTAGGTCGGTGCTTAACTGGAGGTGATGCATAAGTCTGATTTTTTTCAGGATAGGAAATGCATTTATCCTAACATATTGATATTTTTTTATTATGCCTCCATTGGGCAATGAAGGCAAGCTATGTATAGTGAGTTTTTCTAAACTAAACAGAACTGTGTCAATAAAACTGAATATAGCACTGGACAGTACAGTGGACAGAGCACTTGCCTTACAAAGGTCAATCTGGGTTTGATCCCTGGCACCACATATGGTCCCTCAAGTCCCTAAAGGGGTGATCCCCGAACACAGATTCAGGAATAAGTCCTGAGCACCAATGAGTATAGCCCAAAACAAGCAAACAAAAAACTGAAAACAAGTGCTGGTGTAGATTGACAAAAGATGGGACCCTTATTCACTGCTGACTGGAATATCACCTGGTCCTGCCTCTATAAAAAATAGTATGGAGATTCCTCAAAAAGTAATAATGAGGGGCCCGGGAGATAGCATGGAGGTAAGGCGTTTGCCTTTCATGCAAAAGGTCATCGGTTCGAATTCCGGTGCCCCATATGGTCCCCATGCCTGCCAGGAGCAATTTCTGAGCATGGAGCCAGGAGTAACCCCTGAGCACTGCCGGCTGTGACCCAAAAACCAAAAAAAAAAAAAAAAAGTAATAATGAGCCTTTTGAGCCAGCTCTCCCATATCTATGTATCTACCTCCAAAAAACAAAAACATTAATTCAAAAATTATATGCACAACCATATCCATTGCTGCCATAATATGAAACAATCCAAATGTCCAAAAACAGATGGAATATATGCACAATGGATTTCTATGCAACCACAAGAAAAAAAATAAAATCATGAGGTCAGCAATAACTTAGATGAAAATGGAGGGCATATGCTGAGTGAAATAAGTCAAAGTCAGGAGGACAAATACAGGAACTATCACTCACTCATGTTATATCAAGAAACAAATCAAGGGAATGCACAATACTAATTGATAATAAACTTTTACAGGCCTGAGAGTGCCTGATGAAGGCAAAGGGGAGGATCCAGAACACATAGTGGTTAAGGGAGGTAACTGTGTGCCCAAAATATAACTGCCAATCAACAAATAATTGCTTGGTGCAAGAGGGGGTGCAAGAGGAGGAAGGTCAAACCAGAGATAGGCATAGGCGGAGGGTCATAGGCATTTTAGTGGAGGGGTGCAGGAACTTTATCAATAGCATAAATTTAAACACTATTGTAGTCCAATCACCTAAATATTTTTAAAGTGAATAAAATATCTTCAACCATAAAGAAGAAATTGACATTTTCAGTCATTAATAAAAAAACTGATATAAAGAATTCAATGCCTAGAAACTACCTACCCCCCCACACACACTCACATACAAGAAGGTGATTGAAAACACCCATACCTGCACAAAAAATATCCCCAAAACAAGCAGAAATTTGTAACCAATGTTGCTAGAACTCTGGGAAGTGGTTCAGAATTTAAAATATGCAAGTACATGTTGAATCAAGAAAAGGGCATATAAAAAGTACAGGAGCGGGGCCCGGGAGATAGCATGGAGGTAAGACGTTTGCCTTTCATGCAAAAGGTCATTGGTTCGAATCCCGGTGTCCCATATGGT